>JBAMBJ010001018.1:0-81123 GCA_037043495.1 Drosophila recens | reverse complement strand
CATATTTTAATTGGGAATTATCAATCTTCAAACGCTACAGAGTTAAAGCTGTTTAAATGACGCAACTATAATGATTTTAGGAAAAACAAGATCCAAAAAAATGCATCCTATGCTTTATTTTATGATAAAAAAAATCTTTTCAATCCAAAGCTTGACTTGAAAAGTAGTAATTGTACTCTGCTATCAAAATAAATGGTAATGAAGTGGTTCGGTGACTTTTCACTGATTAACCGAACCTCCAGAAAATGTGGTAGCACCGGATAGTAAAAATGTCACAAAATCGTATTGAAAAAAGATTTAAGAATTTGAAAAGAGCTTTTTGGCTTTTTTATGCATAATCATTTGTCCATGAGAAAGTTTTTTTTTTCGGAATGGACACGTAATCTGAGAGTTTAAAAGAAAGGTAACGACATCATCGTCCTTAAAGAAAGTATTAAGCCGAAATTTGCCAAATAAATATTGTTTTAGTGAATAAGAGTACCTAAGGGCCTGTAGTAGACAAGAGTATTGTTACCTGTTTTTTATAGTTATTGTTTCTGGTCAAAATGGTTGTTTATTTTCAGAATGTCAACAATTTTGTTTGTGCGTCCCCTCATTAAACACATTTACTCACATATTCCACCTGTTTGGGTTAACCGCGATGGCCAAACAAATAAATCAACCATCAGAAGACAAACCGACAAATAGGTATACATACATACATATAGTGGATGTATAATAATTTTAATTTCCGCAAAAGGATCAGCGTGGATTAAGTTCACAGCGAAACGCAATAAATTATGATGCGCACTTTTTGAGCACAAAAACAAAAACAATAACAATGCTTAATTAATAACTTGCAAACAAATAATGTCCACAACAATAACACAAATAATTAATTCATGATGCGAAAATGCCTTCCCTGTACAAATTGAAGCATAAATGTGATACTCAAATGAGAGCTGAGTAAACTGTTGATTCGTCTGTACGAATGCGTCGATCTTAGAGCTCATATTTGGTATGCAAGTTTTTGTGTTTTAAACATTGGCTTTCACGTCTGTTTCGAAAACTTCAAAGCAATTGGTAAAAAACTCAAAAGTTACTTACGAAAAATTGTTGTACAACGTTTTTGAAAAGCTTAATAAACTCTTTGTTCTTTTAAATACAGGGTCTACCAAATTAAGAACAGTAAGCTGTAATGATTTCCAATAAATAATGTAAACAAATGTGTTTTCACCGACAGTAAATAATAGATATTAATATATTAATTAAAACACCATATATTCAAAGGATATTCGAGGGCGTCGCAGCAAAACCTAGTGTAAGGAAAAGTGCTCGAAACTGAAAATCATAGTATTTAGAAGGCAACTCAAGGCCTAGAAACACGAACATGGAAAAGAAAAACACGCAGCAAGAAAGTTAAAATTACGATTATTCAAAAGTGATTTTATAGTCAATACGTTTTTAATAAATATAACATTTTAAAAAAATGTATTATTCGGTTTTTCTATCACTAGTAAAATTTGGTTGAGATAGAGATTAACTCAAAATTACCTAGAAGTCAGGTGACTGTCTTAACTATGTTGTCAGCATTTTAAACTATTTTATTCATTTAAATTAGAAGTTGATTTTACGTGGATTTAAAAATGTATATATTCAGATTATATATTATATAATAAAATTTAAAATATATTGTTGGTATATATTTTTGTGGATCTATTTGTATTTAGGATACAATTTTCATATCGAGGGGATACCATTTATTGTATGGTATATCCGTAAATTAATTATCTGATATTTACGGTGTCTGATTATGAATATGAAATACTTAAATTATTTGTTCTCTTTGCATGCGTCTGTTAGGTCAGGTGACCTGGGTGAAGGGAAGATGAGTAAATTGCTCGACAATTGACACAAGTCATGTGCAAATTGCTGTGCCATCTAATAAGGCGCTTAATGCAATTAGGAGTAGGGGTGGCAGAGGCAGAGGTGACACTAGAGGGATCCGATGTGGTACGAGTCCTTAGCGTGCGGTACGATGGATGCCCATAAAACAATGCCAAAGTGGCAAGATAAAAGCGCCAGATACAAAAAGGCAAACAATGAAATGGCCGCTGGCTGTACGCCGTCCAAAGAATGAAAACGCAAAATGAGCTGCGCCAAATGAAGACGCCGCCGACTGTGTAGGGGGAGCAACATAAAATGTTTAAATATTGTATTCTTTTTTTTCTCTTGTTTTTTTTGTTTTGTTTGTTGTCTTCCCCTCCATTGCTCTGGTTCAGCTGCTTGAGTGGCATTTTGCGCATACTTTGGCGCTTTGTTAGAGTTTATCAGAAGCTTTTGATCTCGACTGTCCAACGGTTTCGCTGTCCGATGCTCTCTACCAAAGAGATTAGAAGCCCTGAACCACATCCTTGACGTATACAGAGAGAGAGAGAGAGAGAGACGAAAAGAAAGTTAGAGAAAGAGAAAGGCGACTTCACCATATCGGAATGCGCGTCCAAGTCGGTGTCCGAGAGCTTTTGCTGGAGTTTGAGTTGAGTTCGACTGCGCTTGTTATTTAAGCAAAAATTTGTTTATTATTGCTTTTATTTCCATGCTTCTGTCTCCGTCTCTATCTCTGTCTCTGTATCTGTGTATTCGTGTTGACTGTAAATATATGATGCGAGTATTATATCTGCTCTTTATCTTTATCTTCGGCCCCTCTTCTGTCCCTCAATTTGTTTGCCAAAATATTTGCTGTCCTGGCCTTTTAATGGGACTGTCTAATCGTCGCACTGTGGCAAGATTTCCGAAAACTCGTGCCTAAAATAAATTTTCGAATTGTTCCGTTTAAGAAAATTTTGTATATTTTTGAACTTAGAAATTGTTGAAGTATTTTATGCAGGAGGTTTAATATTAAAAAAAATGTGTATAGTCAAAGTTGAAATATTTTTCCAAAATATGCCAAGAGACAAATATTTCTCTTTATAAGGACAGAGCAGTCCATTTTTGAATTGAGCTAAGTCTTCGATTTTAACTTATTTATTTATATTAACTGATTTATATTTCAAACTAAATCAGTGGTCGGCACCAACACAGTCATATGTTTGCATTGCGTTTGTGTGAATTTTTGTTCGCCTAACAGCGGAATAACAGCGAGATAACAGAAACAAATCGTAGCAGCGACGCATACGTGAGCGTACGTGAGCGGCAGCGCAGTAGCAGCCCACGAGATAGGACCGTGCCGACCCTTGAACTGAAGGCATGAAATAAAAACAAAATTTAAAAAAAAAAAAATTTTTGAAAGAAAAATGTTTGTGGGTGTGGCACTGAAATGGCGTCAATTACTCTAAAATACCTAGGCGGGTGCAAAAAAAAAATATTTTTTTTACTTAGCATTTCTTTACGAAATTTACAAATTTCTAACTGTTTAAGCACCAAATCGAAAAATCAAACTTATTTTGAAAAGTAAAAATTACAAAAATTTCAACCAGATATCTCACATCTCAAAAGTTACAGGCTTTTGCCACCAACTTCGGCGAAACGAGCCACAGTGCGTCGTTAGTTCGTAGAGTTCTTCGTTTAAATTGAGTTGCCAAGAGGCAAAAGGTCAGACGAGTCAAATTTCTGCCATCATCCATAACGTATACGTTAGATACAGAAATATAAATATAAATATACATAAGTATAAGTATGGGTATAAGTGTGTACCCTGGATGTTCACAATTTTCATTTAACAAAGAGAAAACTTCATATGTTCATGTATACATATTTATGTAGTATGTATCTGTCATAGGTCAAGAAGACGTCACACATTTGAGAGAAGTAGATGGCAACAATAACTTTTGAGCTACATACATACATGCACGTATATTAAATATCGGTTTAAAAAGGAAATTCCAAATTTCGGTTTCTTTCAACATTTAAAAATCAATCGGAAAAAAGTCAAGATAAAATTGTATAAAATTATATATTTTGAAAGGGCAATTTAAAGAAAAAACCCTTTTTTTCACTACCTAAGGTATCTGAGTGTGTTTGACATTTATTTTTGCCTTTCTCGCACCACGCTTACTTTTATTTTGTTGTCAACAATCCTGGGATTAGGCTATGAATAGGCATAACATTGCAAATTACTGTAAGTAAGAGTATTAAAATGGGTGTCTCTGTAAATATCTTTTTGAATATGATTTGGACGGACGCACGAGATTCATTTTGAAAGTCAACCTACAGTTGGAAAAGAGCCCAAAATGATAAACTCAAAGGAAAAAAATCTGTATTTTTAATTATAATGTAATTTATAATAAATAATAAATAATAATAAATAAACAAGTATTATTTATGGATTAAAGATATATTGATTAAAACTTGTCCACCGAACAACAAATTTTCTAAAAGTTTAAAGGCTTCTCAACAAACTATAATATACTTATGTCGCTTATCAATAAAACTAGCCATAAAAGACGTATGTACATCGGAAAGTACTATATGTGTATAAGCTCAGGCGAACAAGCCAATAGCTATAGCCTATATTTACCAGCATATCATTCCTTTGTACATACTTATGTATGTATGAATGTACGGTCACTTTTAGCTCAATGGTCAACCAAGACGAGCTTAATTCGATGGAAAAGCTAACACAGAAGTCAACTGCCTTCCTTAGCTAGTCCTGGGGCTGCTGGATGAGGCTAATGATAAGGATATGGATACTGATAATAATGACGGATATCTGCAGAAGATGCCTAAATTGACTCAGTAGTGCAATTATTACTAATAGAGCCTAATAAGCACGTCCTAAGTGCTTCTTTGCACAAAGCAAGACTCGAAGGGGACCGAGCAAATAATGTGATAAACTCGATTAAATTTTCGGGGGGAGAGCAAGAAAAGCGCGCCATCATCGCAATTGCAGGGCATGAATTGCAGTTTAAGAAATCATTTTCAGGCACACACAAAAAAACACACTCACATACACTTGGCTATATATTCTCACACACACATACACATACACGTATTTGACCATTAAGGTCGGCGATTGCGGCAATGGCGGCCGTCAACTGTGATGATGTTGTTGGTAGAGGGTCCTGGAAATGGAAATGGAAATGGAAGACAAAGAGTGTTGGAGGGAGAGGGAGGAGAGGAGAGGAGTAGAATGGGGGCTAGTGTGTGTGGTACACTAAACAGCCGTCGGCTTTGCTCGCACAAGGCGCATCCGCAACAACAACAACAACAACAACAGCTGAAATATAAGCAGAAGCAGCAAAGAACTGAAGTGCCTTTAAGGGACATTCAAATATGCATGAAGCAAGAAGTGGAAATACATTCACCGAGAGAAGAAAAAAACAAGAAAGAAATCGCGCGGGCCGGGCAAGTCATTGAGGCATTGAGGCTGCGTGGCAGCTTGGCAGCTTGGAGCAGCAATCAGCAGTGAAATGAAGTAAAATACGTATAAAATAAAAGAAAAGCCATAACACACATACCTACCATGCATACGGCTATGACGATGACGATGCCGATGAGAATGCCGATGAGAATGCCGATGTCGATGCCGATAGCGACGTGGCACGTCGAGTCACCTCGGACAGTCGGTCGGAGAAGCTGCGGGGTTGCGGGCTGTATTCCGAGACCTTAAGCGCAAAATGAAACTGAAAGCAGCATAAAAATGAGCTTTAGCTGAACCGTGTGTTACGTTCCACACATGCTCATACCCACAAGCTTACGGACACATACAGACATAAACAGACTGCGCTATCACGACACGCGGCACAAGGCACAAGGCACATGGGATATAATCAAGTCCAAGTTGCAGACTGTCAGACTCCTGAAGTGAAGAACAACCGGAGAAGCCTACATTGGGGTTTAAGGGTGTGTTGGTTACTTTGTTAGCCACATGCGAACGCAAAGGCCACTACACGAAAAAGCTACAGTTGAGAGAACCCGACTGTAAGACACCCTGTACCTTTACTCACAAATAATAATGATAATAATGAATCTACATAGCACGTTTAATGGATCCAGCTCTCATATAGATAGACAAGCAGCCGGACAGACGGACTCGAATGTTGTTTCTGGTCAGGAATATATACACTATGGAAGCTTCTACACGTGTTTCTTCCTCTAACGCATATAGTATTATTATTAAACACACACGCTTCATAGACTCTTGTACTTTTTAAATACAGGGACTGAAAATGGTGGTGGGTGGCAGCAATAAAAGAAAAGTTAAATTGTAATAAAGCATCGGAGGGGCAGCAACTACAACAGCCACTACAACAACAACAGCAACAACAACAACAATAATGACGGCAACAACAAACGGCGCGAAAAATAAGAAAACTTTTTGAGCAAGGGCTAAACAATTGCCGTGTACCAGTTTGTCCCCTTACCGTTTCCCGTTGCCCTTCCCCCTCCTTCTCTCGATTTCACCTCGCCTTGCTTCCCCTTTTATTTCCATATTCGAGTCAAGGCAGAGCCCGCTACATTGGCCACATTTACCAGCAAAGCGCTCTCAAAGGACCAAGGGGCAAAGAAACGAATCCAAAGCTGCGAGCTGTGGTTGACTCTGGGCCCGATACTAATGCAGGGGACTGACTGCGTCAAGCAGCAACTGCCGGGAAATCTGTACGACAGACAAGCTGCAAAGCAGCAAAACACACGGAAATTAAATAAGTAATTGTTTTCAGTCCTTTGAGTCAGACACTGCCCCTTTGCCCCTTTACCACTTCGTGGAAGCAGGAAAAGATGAAACCGGGTTAAGGCTTTCTTAACTCTTCGTAGGCTTCGCCTTGGGACTTACAAGCCAATTGACAACTGCAGCAAAAAGAGCCCTCTATAGTAATTTTATCTACATATGTACGTACAAGCTTGTGAGTGCATTCAACGATGCAAGTGCAAAACAATCAAGTCCGCTATGAGTAAATAGAACATATGGGTAATTCTCCCATGTCGAATGCGACATTCGTACGCATTCAAAGTGAAATAAAATATATGCCATAACATTATTTTGTTAAAACAAAAGGAGAAACTTATAGGTATTGATTAGCACTATAATTGGTGCTAAAGTGGATTTTGGGAAATTGTTCGTTTTCCAGATTATTTAAAAAAACTAATGCATTCGCACGCGACTCAGATAGAAGTCGTTTTTTCGGCGACCAGTTCTAACACTGATTTCGGCAAAACGTGAACGTATACTTTGATGCTATTTATTTTGAAATGTAATGTATTCATTTATCTAAAAAATGCTTTTTGTTTGATTTAAAAATATCAAGTAGTTTTTTTTTAAACGTAATTTGAGTCACTGTCGCATGCGACATGTCGCACGTGACATTTTTTTCCACAAAATATTTCTGTTGTTTCTGTCTCTCTTTTTTTAAATAATATATCGAAACAGCTCGAAAAACTTGTTTTAAATTAAACTTTCAATATATTTCTATGTATTAAAATGGTTTATGTTACAATCTTACTATTTTACTTAGTGTAATCGAAAAAATACAAACGGTCCATTTTAAAAATCAATTTTTAAGAAAATGGACATAAATATGGAAAAAGTGAATTTATTCCAATGTAGAATCTATATGTTCATCCTATTGAATTTCTTCTAGCGTATATTGCTTAAATAAATAACTTGAACACATTTTTGGAAGATAATTGCACAAAATGTGAGTTTTTGAGCAATTTTTCGTTTTTAGGCTTGGTTGACATTTCTGGAGAAATGCATATATGCATTATAATCTAGGCTGCAATTTGGCTCTGATCCAAATCTCGAAACCGGATTATATGCTCGCTTAACCGAACCAATTCCTCAAATAATACATTAGATTCGAAAAACAAACAATTGCGAAAATAATACTGCTGTTAATACTGCGACTGTTAATACTGCTAGCTGTTGATTATTATTAATTCTGAGGAAGAAAATAGCAGAACTTTTACTTGGAGTACTAAACTAGCGACATTCTATACACAAAAAAATATCAAGATTTCCGTAATTGAGCAAGGAATACTTAAGTACAAACGACTAAGAACAAAAATATTATTCCAAGAGTTATCTGGAATACTTAAAATACGTTTTGGGATTAATTCAAATCTGTAAAAGATCGGATCATACAAAAGTCTCGAACTACATGTTTCTAGTACAAAACAAGTTCCATTTAATCTTGTAATAAACTAAATTAATAACATTAAAATCAACACAAATATCTTAAATTAATACTAATTAATTGTGTGCTACACACAAGAAGGCACAAAACACTGGGATAAGTTCAAGGAGAAAAGCTCGGTATTAGTTGTTTCAATAGATCCCACAAAAAAAACCTCTTTACGAGGTAAAAGTCTAGTGACGAAAACATTTTCATGCCCCAAAATTTCTGATATCCAATTTTGTGACGAATAATTTTAAGTTTTACATATAAATTATTTTAAGCAAAATTTTGGCACTCGGCACATTGCGCTAAAATGTATCAATTCTTCATACCAAATAAAACTCATTCACTGTTTTGCGCAGTGCCGAATGCAAAAATTTTGCTTAAAATAATTTATATGTAAAACTTAAAATTATTCGTCACAAAATTGGATATCAGAAATTTTGGGGCATGAAAATGTTTTCGTCACTAGACTTTTACCTCGTAAAGAGGTTTTTTTTTGTGGGATATCAGAAATTTTTGAATAAGACCTCAGAAATTTTGAAATTGCAATATTTGTTGACAGTATAGCTTTGTCAACTTTGATTATTGTTTGTACAAGCTAAAGCAAATTGTCTGGCAACACTGGTCCCCTTTACAAACACACATGCCCAGCGCAAAAGCTATCAGCACTCTTAAACTTTGGGTGCTATAACACTTTGATGCTGCTATCCTATTCCCATTCTGAATAAAATGTATGTATTCAGCTAACAGGTAATTTCCGCATTACGCTGCAAGCAGTGCAAAAAGCCCTTCGAAATACCTTTTCAACGATATATAGATAGCATCTGTAGCTTCTATCGTTTGGATGCTATGGTGGTTTCAATTTTAGCGGTTTTTAGCGATTTCCCGCTAAACTAGCGATTTTTCGCAAAAGTCGTAGAGCAAACGTTTCTAGATTTTTGAACACGAACAAGTCCTCATTCAAACATTTAAGCTATCCAAACAAACAAACTGGCTGCTATGACACTTTGTTGCTGCTGCCCTATTCCAATTCAAAGTAAAACTTATATATTCAGTTAATAGGTTATATCTTCCAAACCTAACGGTAAATTTTTTTGTATCATATATCAAAAAACGCGAAATTACAAACTAAAACATATTGAAATTTAAAAAAAATCGTTAGCGGCGTTTTCTCAAAAACCGCCAAAATGTGGGGGAAAATACCTTATGTCACCTGTAGCAATTTACCTATATATATAGATTGCATCTGTAGCTTTTATCGTTTGACTGCTATAAGGGTTTTAATTTTAGCGGTTTTTAGCGATTTCCCGCTAAACTAGCTTTTTTTCGAAAAAGTCGTAGAACAAACGTTTCTAGATTTTTGATCGGGAACAAGTCCTCATTCAAACTTTTAAGCTAAATCAACGATTTGATCCTTACAAACAAACAAACAAACAGACTGACTTTTCATCTCGTTTTGAGAAGGCCCCTAAAAATTTCAAAATTAATTATTTTTTGAACCAGTGGTCCGATTTTGATGATCGAGGTGTCATTCGACGCGTATTTTTGATGAGAATTGTAAAAAATTCAACGAAAATTCAAAAAGGCTCCAACGGCCCCATTAGCTCCAATAATTTAAATTTTTCCCTCCCACTTACACCTGTTTATCTCACGAACCAGGTGAGTTTTCAAAAGTCTTAGTATGCACATTTGTAAGTTAGGTTGATACCTTTCGATCGGTATATAACTCGACCTGATCGGACAGTCATAGCAAATCTTCCATTCTTCCTGTGTATATATGCTAGTCGCCTTCGCACCCTTCGTGCTGCTTTCGTCACTAGCGCGGACTGCCGTCCGCAGTGATGTCTGTTCAAGAATAATATAATCTACAAATTTTAAAAACAAAACGGTATAAATTCAAGTACGGACGTATTTAACTTTAAGATGGCATATTTTTCTGAGTGTAGAGCATATCAGATAGGATGGGAAGCAGTGCAGACAGTGTAGACATTTTACTGGCTTATATGGATTAGGCTTGTTTTGTTGGTATTTGTTTTTTGGCAAACAATAGTTTTTGTCTTTAATATTTCCTTCTACTTAGGTGATAACAGCACCTGAGCTAATTCCCATTTAATATTGCTTTTTTGTTGGGCCGAATGCACCTGGTTTAGGTATTAAATGGATTTCAGGCCCCGCGCGCAAAACTAAGCAGTATAAGCTTATTAAATTCCGTAAGAATTTCAAATAATATGGAGCTACTTACGGAAAGGATTAAATGAACACACCAAATTCACAAAGTTTATGCCACACCACGACGCAACAATCTTGCTGCCACTTGTACACTCAAGCATACGCCCACGCCCACGAAGATACTCACCCACTTACATACATTTGTATGTACATACATACGGGTATATGGTACACATTCCGGTATATATGTAGTATAACTATTTGCAGCCGAGGCTCACGCAAAACGATGCGCAAAGCCTTTAATGTTGACCAAGTCGTTGACACATATGCGGCGGCAGTTGATTCAATTGTGCCAGTGGGGTGCAAAGAGCACCGAGTTGGCAGCAGGCGCAGCCCCAGAACCTGCTGGAGGCTAGTGTCGAGCAAGCTCGACTGTTAGACATCCTGTACATATTCAATTAAGGGTAAAAAACGATATAAATCCAAATAATGCTAATGACGCATTCAAAAGATCCGACAGCTTTTCGCAATGTTATACACGCTTATCGTTCAGTTATATTAAGATTGTCATAGCTTTTAAAGTCTTGTAGACATATGTTTACTCTTTATGTGAGAGTAGCCAGGTTTTGTCTTTTTGGTAGCTGAAGTCTCTGGCTGTTATTGTGGGTTCCATGAGTGCCAACTACTATGCTATAAACATGATGTTATGAAGGGAAAGGCTCAATCGCCGAACGTCAGTCCATTGGATCATTAATGAATCATGCATAGAAAAAAAAAAATAAAATGCTAAAGACGGAAAAATCTGGACAGCTATGGTAAAATGAAGAAAATACTTGGAAGAATAGTTTCGATTATCCCGTTGTGTCAAAATGATTCAGAAAAGTGGAGGAGCTTCTCCATACTAAATGTACAGACCGAGTACATTTAAAAAAAAATTTCAATAATCTTTTCGCTAGAATTCTTTATGATATTATGAAAATTGCTAAAAACGACTATTTTAACCCCTTTTTCCTCATTATGATACAGAAAAAGGCTTTTTAGCAAGTTGAAAGTGAAAAATATACTTTTTTAAAATTCAAAATCTTCGATGGGTACTCAGTGGGTTAAAGAAATTTTTTAATCATTAGAACGGAATTTATGTGAATAAAAGATTAATATAAGAAACCCGCATCAAAACATCTTTATTATACGCAAATTTGACAAATTTATGGTGTATGAAGACATTAGTGGCGCACTGTACATACATATGAACATAATGAAAACATATGTACATACAGTCAAACAAAGAAACAAAGCATGCATTCGATAATGAGAGCTTTTGTCGTGACCACCACTAATAAAATACGATATTGTCTCTGAGGAACAATTATTATATTTTTCTTGGCCAACGTAGTATAAATTTCATTACCATATTTATCAAACTTGAATATTTTACATCTCACTGTACTGCAAGTGAAGCTGCCATAAATTTCATTATATTAGCATACCTACATACACATCTATTAACAGAGTTTTCATGTATTTCGGCTGAATTTAAATGTCAATATTTGCATTGTACTTATCGTAGTTTGTGAGCTTTTAATGTTGTAGAAAGCGCAGCTGTTTGTCTTAGGTGGCCTCCAGAGAAATCGCCCACCATTTCGTTGGACTCTCGACGCACTGGTGTGTTCACGTTTATCCGCTCTCTGCCCCTTCTTGCTCTTTTTGAAATCGCCATCAAGGTGCGTTGGTATCCGTAAAATTTATGAAACATTTGACGGGAAATTAATTTTGGCTGCGCTAAGAAGCCGATGTGACGGAAACGTGCCACAGCCAGTTTAATTACTCACACGCACATGCTCACATACCCATAAACACAACACACAACCTACACACATACACGTACAAAAACACAAACACATGCACATAGAGAGAAAGGATGTCCTTTTTCTATTTAAGTACGTCTGCCGGAAAAATCGGGGCTCGCCTATTGCGTGAAATTTGACGGCCTTAACAAAAACTTTTTAGCATTTAATTAAATGAAAATGTGTTGAACGCCACAGCCCGGAAAGAGGGTTCTTCGCTGGGAAGGCTTTTGAACACATTTAAATTTAGCAACAATCAGCTCACAGCAAGTCGAGCGAGCTAGACTGCGAGAGACTCTGTATTTAATGTCAATAAAGCATACTGTGATAAATCTCAAATAATGTCAATGACGACATCCAAAACGCCTAAATATCACCTGGATGGAAATTAAACACTGAAGTTGATTAAGACGAAGTGAACAGGCGAAGAAAAAAAAGCTGTCAAATTCGGCATTCACTAAGCAACCTATTATACGAGTATGGTAAAATCTTCTACTAATAATAAAAATATAATTTAACATGCAAATGCCACGCCTTTCCGTTGCCTGCTACATACTTTGCACACACTCAATTTACCCTCGATCAGGGTATGAAAGAAACGAAGCAACAGAAGCCACATACACGTACAGTTGGCCCATTGCGTATGAGTGATATTTGCATAATCTGCATCTTAGTAGTGCTTAGGTCTCAATGGAGCATTATCAAAAATGCATGGTGATTGTGGTAAGCACTTCACGACTGTCGGATTAAATTGTTTTGCAACACATGAATGTTTGCAACTAAGTGATAGTTAAGTGGCAGAAGCCAATTATTATCATATTATTGCTCTTAAGTATTCAATGGATATTTAATTAAACAAGTAACAGCGATATAATCGATCCCAACTGGTGTCTCGTTTAGAGGTGTATAGCCTAAAATTTTACCAAAATTCGAACTAAAGATTTGTTTTAATTCTAATGATGATTTTATGTCATTTGCGTTTTAGCACAATTTTGCACTTTTGGGCGTCGCTTTTGGCTTTGATGTGGCGACTTCTGGAATTCAATTTTCGACCATTTTTTAGACAATGGAATCCGAATTTCGGCAATGGATCGCGCTATGTTATTTTTCAAGTCATCTTGGATTTGGCGTTTTTTACACATTCAATACACGAATGCTTAACTTTTTTCCGCTAAATACATACACTCCTCGTCACTTGAATAGGACACCCTGTACACTATTTTTTCAATTGCTTATAACTCAAAAGCGAAGTGATAAAATAACGAGATTTTTGCACGTTGGTCTTGTGTTACTATTTGTCTCTCTCAGTAACAAGCTGCAAGTTCTGGAAATGAGCCGTTACATTTTGTTTTTTGCTTTATGTTGGAGATTGTTGAAATTGCGTCAAAATTGTCGTGTCACTTGAATAGAACATGCGTTTTGTTTCATCGTCTACTTTGGCAGGAGCTAACACGATTTTCGTTGATCGAAGTTTTTAGCTATTTTCAACTATTGTCTTAAATAAAAAATTAAAATAAGTCGAGTAAAAGCTTAAGCCGATGAGAAAAATTACAATGAAAGGCACACAAGGACTCTGGCCTATCAACAACTAAATTTGTTAAAAAAAAATCGAAAGAAGCCGCATTGTCATATCAGAATTCTTAAGGTTCGAGTCTATAAATGGAAAAAAAATGAAAGGACACACGTACAGTGTGCTTACCAATGCGCAATGACACCTCATATTAAGAAAAGCGTCCAATTCTTATGACTCTGTGGCGAACTTTCGTAAAAAATGTGATGTAAATGCCAGTCTATCCACTATAGATCGAGTTATTTTGAATGCTAAACATCTAAAGAGATTAAAATTAAAGAAGAAGCCTCCCTTAAGCCCCATAAGGAAAGCGCAACGCCTCAACTTTCGTCGTAAGCATGTGGCCTAAACCTCGCAGTGGCATAGCTTGGTCTTCTCCGACAAAAAAAAGTTTAATTTAGAAGGCCCAGATGGTTTTAGTTACTATATTCATGATCTCCGCAAGGAACCCCATCATATGGACCGACTTCATAACAGAGTTGGAGGTGTGACGGTGTGGGGGGCCATTTCGTGCTATGAAACATTTCAACTAAATTTTCTGTCATCAACGCTGAATGCATTGTGTTACAATGGCATATTGAAAGAGGCTTTTATAAATTTTTATAACCTTTTTGGACCTCTACCAAGGACTTATCATCAAGAAAATGCGCCGATACACTCAGTTCGGGTTGTAAAATCCTTTAAATAGAGCCAATATATGGACCTACTAAGCGATCCGCCCTACTCACCGGACTTAAATATTATTAAAAATGTTTGGGGATGGCTAAAACTTCAGATTTATAGCTCAGGAAAACAATATTCGAGTGTACCCGAACTATTCAAAGCAATAAAATTAGTTTGAAAAACGATATATTTAATTTATCTGGCCAGTTTGTATCAATCCCTTCCTAGCCGGAGGAATGAAGATTTGGAACGACAATGTGGGTCGACACATTATTACAACATTTTGTTTTTGCCTTTAAACTTAAGCAATTACCCGGTATTAAAGATAAGTTTTTGTTTAAAATTAATCTGAGCTTTCTACATTGATTTTTTGTTTAGGTGTCCTATTCAAGTGACGCAATATTTAAGCCCCGGAATTTGACAGATTTTGGTTAAAAATTTTTTGTTATTAGTTAAAGCTGTGCCATGAAGAATTCCAGCTGGTTAAAATAATGCAATAAAATGATCTTTAAATTAAAAAAAAAATTACGTCCCTATCATCATTGGTTTGGGAGCAGTGGGGGATCGAAATTACACTTAGGGGGTGTCCTATTCAAGTGACGAGGAGTGTAGTTCCAGTGTTGAGTGTTCTGCCTGCCTTCTGTTAGGGATCAACTTTAATTTATCTTTACTTGTCTGATAAAAGCTACATTTTACATTCACAATAACTACATGTGTATTGGATAATTAAATTGTAATAGAAGAGCACAATCCAGTTACTGCTTTGGGCATAACAATTACTATATGCAAGCCGACTTTGGCCATAATAGCAGCATAATAGTAGCTCGGAATATTCTCATTGAATATTTCATAATTGCAATTTGCACTCAACCTTGAAAAAAGCTAATTGAGTGCTGATTTTACAAAATCAAATTTGTACAAACTCTTTGGGAAAACTCAGATAATTGCAATTTCGCAAGCAAACAAGCAATCCCAAAACATATCCAATCTAACTCTTTATGTTAATAAAAGGTAGGCAGGCAAATGAACTCTGACTGGTTGTGCAATGTGTATGTTACGAGGACTTGTATGTAAAATATACATACATTTACATATAATTTACATAGCTATATATATACATACATACATATGTAGGAGATATCATGGTAATTTATTGATTTGCAACACTTTATTTATATAACCACTTGTGTGCGTGTACAATGGTGCAAGTGTGTGTGTGTGTGTGAGAACGTGTATGTGTGTAGTACACATCTGAGTGCGATATATTGCAATTTGCAATTCAGAAGCAGACCTAACGCGTTAGCCTGAGTCTCTGCCAGACAGGCCGTTTGGCAGTCTGTTTCAGTTTTCAGCATTTTCTGTTATATTTATGACATTTTGCATCTTACACACACAAGCACACACACACACACACATACAAATTCACACACTTACAGGAATAAGGGACACAGATCAAACCGGCAACCCAAGTTGTGCATAAATAAACATACAAATATGTATAAACATAAATGCGAGTCCGTACTTATAGGTATACTCGCATCATAAAAAAACTCGTACCATATCCTGTAAACTGAACCGCGTCACGCTTATGAAGTTCTATAGACCACAAGTTTCTCCAAGTTTTAAAAGAAGAATAACAATCTAAGTAAATTGAGTAAATACCATTGATTTTAAAATAGCTTCCAACATTTTCTATGTATAATATTCCCTCGAAATTTAAAACGCTTAAAATAAGCACGTGAATTGGGTCAATATACTTAGTACTGTCTGTCACTATCGTGTCGGAGTCGTTAACAGATTTAATTGGAGTGTCGTGTCGGCTTTCATTTAATTTTCTTTTTATCCAAATTTAATTTTTGTAATTTTACTTGTACATACTTGCATATTAATTCGAGGCAGCGAATGATTGTATTTTTGATCATATCCGGAGAAGTCAGCACAAAATTTAAAAGGTTTCCGTTGGATTGAAAACGAATAAATCTGGGTTGCCACAGAAATCGCTTTCGCTTGAATTTCACTTAAATTTGTATGAAAGCGAAAGCGATTTCTGTAGCATCCCCGAATATGTCTATTTATCATTCATATCCAATTTTGTATGTCAGATGTTATGTGAACTGTCAATTACTGTTGTGACCTGATGTCGATATTTTCAATACAATTTATTCAAAAAATTGAAAGGTTTCTGATATGCTCTTCAGTTGGCGCTGATTGATTTTTTGAGATGCTGGTTTTCCATTCTATAATTTGCCTAATGCTCCAGTATTGCTTGTCAGCCTTAGGTTAGTCATATTAAGGCCTTTATGGCGTTGGTCGCTGGTGTTTCTTAATTCGGTAGAGTTTAATACCTCGGTTATAAGCCTCATAATAAATTCATGTGGAGCCACTTAGTGCATAATGCATTTTCATGAAACTAGGCATCACTTGGCCTTGTCACCCCTTGGACCATAATACTTTAAGGCTATCGAGAAAGAATGCGATTAAAAGGTGTTCCGTTTGGCCACTCATTCGCGCTCATAAACACGTTTTATCATTCTGAAAACCCGCAACTGTTTGGGCCACTAAACACGTGCCAGTTCCTGAACCTGAACCTGCGAGCCTGAACCTGCGCCTTAACGTTGAACTCAAAACCTGTCCTTGTGCCTCTGACTGTGACTGTGCCTTTGTCTTTGCTCACAACTTTGAGGTTTAAATAATTTACATGGGACCCCGTCCCGGTAGAGCTGTGCAATACGCAGTGGACAAGGCCCCGATATAATAAGTGTGTAAGCGAGAGAGGCTGTTTACAACGTTTAAAGGGATGCAGATTAATATAGAGATGAAAATGGATACAAAAAAGGCAAGTGCGAAATGCGGAATAACGAATGTGGACACATTTTCCAGGCGCATTTATGTATGTACATATGTCAGGTAGGTCACGGGCAGATCGGGAAATCGCCTTATTCATAATTCGAAGTTGATTGCCTTTGGTGCGCTAAGCCGGCTGAAATATCCAAATCCGTAATCAATATTATGGTCATTGCGCAAATTACAATTCGCAACATTTGCAAGTAGTCTTTTGTCCCTCTCTCTTTCGCTCTTTTTTTCTCTCTTTTTCTCTCTCTCTTCTCTTTCTCTCTATTTTCATCTCTCTCAGTCTTCAGTGATGTTGACCCGCTTTGCGGTCGCCTTGCCCTTAAAGCTCGGTTATCTCTGTCATTAGCTCCGAATACCAATGGATATTAGTAGGTATGCGACTAAAGATTAGCCCGCAAACTGAGACTAAGAGACAAACAATGTACGGTATGTATGTACATAAGCAGTCACAAACACGCGGAGACACAAACAATGTTTCATGTTATAAACGGTTTGCCTGTTTACCTTGTGGGCGAGTGCCAAGCCGTGGGGTTGTGTAAGCCAGCCAGGAAAATCAATAAATTCAAATAATTCATTGGAGTTGCCGGAGCTCTGTCTGTAATTAATTTAAAATGAGCTGGCATTTAGGCCAAGTTTGTGTGATACGTCTCTCCTTCCTATCGGATGAACAGGAAGCAACCAAAGCGGCAAAAAGGCGATTTTACGCCCCGTTGTCAATGACGTCGACCTTAAAGTCCAAAATTTTGTTGTGTTGGGCATTTTGGCGTTTGATTAATGCGACCCAACTCGAAAGTGAAGTCAACTCAACTTGACTTAATTCAAGCCCAAACTCAAACTGAAGCTGAAAGTAAAACTCAAGCAGGAACTAAACTGAAAACCGTGCACCCGCAATCTAAACCAGAATCCAACCCGAATAGTTGTCTAGGTCAGCACATGAAAGGCGTTGAACCAAGGCGATTGATTCAATACTTTGGGCTTTAACCAGCTGATGCAGAATAAGTTAAATTATTTTCCTATCTCATGTCATTCCATTTGTTAGGCAGCCCCTGCGAGTCTGGCAATAACGAAAGCTGAAATAAGCTATTGATAGGTTTTAAATAAATTAAAGCTATGGGAATAAGCAGAAAACATTTTAGGAAGCACTATATGAAATGAGTTATAGGTAAATGTTTTCCCAATTCCGTAGCATCTTAATACAATTTGTCCTGATTGCTTATATAATACTGTCATATACGACCAAGCTTGCCCGTAGCTGCTCTCGTGGTCCAGTGTCGAGTAAACTGTTTAATCAAGTTTTTACTATTATATTATGTATTAGCTAAAAAAGCTGAAAGAAGCGTTCCTCATTTCGGCACCATAATAGAAGGAGATGTTTTTTTACTGGCAAAAGTCATGTCAAATGTTCTTCTGTGTATCTCATTTTCCTTCATTTTGTATGTCCTCTTTCTATCTTACTTTCTCAATTTTTGTGTGTATATAAATAACATGCCAAAAAGAGAGCAGCTAGCAAGCACACACAAAAAACAAGAAAACAGTCGAGTGCCATCGGCCAGGATATACCCTGTGCTATCAAATCAGATTGAAAATACTTCTAATACAAATAGAAACACTCATCGAGAATCTAATTGTTCTAAATATACTTTTCTAATTCCTCCACAAATGTAACAACTACAAAAAATATGGTTCAGCCTTCGGCACAGTGGAAAAATAAATAAAATTCAATAATAAATAGCAGACTAATGATCGAAAATATTTATTACAATATATAAATATGCCATACTTTATTAATTTACATAAAAAAATACATTTCTCGATTTCTTAATTTTAGCCACGTACTTTTGCCAAAAAAGCCATCGTGCAACTCTTGTCAAAGTGAAATTCAGAAAAGTCTTGATGGTTTCATCACTTTTAAGCTCTCTTTAAATACTTCGCTTGGATTTTTTTGGTAACGTGATGATATACATATATGTTGTCTTTTACAAAGTTTCTGCATCTAAACGTGTTTTGGTATCTGTGACTATCAATTTCAAAAGTTGACACTTTGTTGGCTTTTGTCAAGGGAATTGTCGCAATCAATGGGCCGGAAATATGTGCGAAAAATAACAGATATACAGATACACACCCACATAACATACACATACACAAACACATGCCACGTGGAGCAGACGTATGACAAAAGCGCGTTCAAGGAAAGAAATTAATTTGACAAAGAGTCACCAATACAAGCACACACCCAATATATGAAGTACTATGTTTGTTAACCAGAACTCGCTGCTGAGCAACTGTTCGATACTGATGGTACTGAAGCTTGGCGGGCTAATTAGCTATCAGCCATTCTGCTGTCCACATTATTGTTCGGACTACTGTTTAGAGTATTCGTTGTTGATGCTGAGGAAGGGAAGTTGGGGTGAGGAGGCATGTGGATTTTCTGTTAGTTTTATATGTCAGCTAATTGGCGTTTAATTAAGTTGAAGGTGCGAGTATCAGTGAACTTAATTAACTCATCGGCAGCTCAATGAGGGAAACAAAAACTTAGATGGGGTTGAATAGGTGCCAGCAAATGATGCTGCATTGATTTATGCGTCTAACTCTGGTTGCAGCTTCCTGCTTCCGGTTTCCTACTTCCTGATTTTCTTGCTTCCTGCTACCAGACGCCTGCTAATTAAAACCGATCCATTATAAAATATTGAAGATTCAGCAAGGCGCTTAAGCTAACGTTTCTTCATCGTTCTTTTCCCGAACTCATCACACAGTTTTGCCTTCGAGTCCTTTGTCTTGGCTGCACACAGAGAGCTGAAAGCGACGAGAGGTTGCCAAAAAATGTTGCTAAAAACTGGAAACGGGGCGCGATTTTATGAAAAATAGAAAAATCCGGTGAGAATGAATTCCTAGTTGCTCCTGTTTTAAAATAGTCCAAAAATTTGTCTTCCAAAGTTACAGACCTGCCTACGAGTAGAATACACGTATTTTACCGAGTGTCTGTCGAATGAATCTGATCAATACAACGCTAGGACACATTGTACAGCCACTTGAGGTTCTTAAGTATTGGTACATGGACTGGAAAAGGAAACCAGACGCCATTACACCATTCAGACCAACATAGCCCACTTCCGGCATTCAGTTGCAGTGCGGTGCAGTTCAGTTTCAACGAGTACTGAGTACTCTGGACTCTGGACTCGTGTGTCTAGTTTCGGGTTACCGCTCATATTTAAAAGTAATACTTTTAATATCGAATTCAAATACTTTGTAAAAATGTTTGTTGTCGAGGTGAAAGTTAGCCACGGTGTCGGTAGTCTTAAATTCTGATGATTTAAATGAAGTTTCTCATGGCACAATAAGAAAAAAGTATAATTTCTCATAGGTAAAACTTAAAGGTTAAAAGGAAACAAAATACATTTAATGTTAATAATTTGTTATGTAATGGTACTTTATGATATTTTTTATAGAAAATTTGAGAACTGGTTTTTCTTTATACTATAGCTTAGTCCTCAAAGTGTAATTCACAATATTTTTTTTACTCATGCAGTCACATTCATATGTATTACAATATCTATGCAAAATAAAATTTCATTACACAATTTTTTCTTCTTTAGCATACAAATTACAGTTATTGCTCCATCCTTTCTCAAGTTATTAATTAATCAGTGCAAGATTCAGAATTTCTTTAATTGTACGACAACTTTGAAGCAGCAGCAACTTAATGGGAATTTTTACTCAACGGATTTTACATCTACCTATCGTCGCTTCCTACTCCTCGTTTATAAACGAGTTCGTCGAAAGCACTTAACAGACTCACAAAGCTACTCAACAACGAGATATAGGAGAAGGAAGTACAGAGTCTAGAAACTAAAGACAGAAGTTAGCCGATGTTAGCTGGGTGCACTTCAGCTTTTAAAGCAGCCACCGTTGGGCTGATTTAAAGGGCAATGCTTTGTGTTGACTGCTAGCCTTACAAAACCACAATGACAACAGCTCAGACTCACCTTGATAAATATTGTAGATACTTGCCGTGATGTACTGTGCCAATCTTTGTTCAAGGCCATTTCACAGCATAGTATGTTGCAAATTGCAACACAAGCGATAAATGAATTGTGGCCCGGTGCCAAATTAACCCAAAACGCTTCGACGAGAATAATGATAAACTTACGCAAAATGTAATTTATTACAATGCGACTTAATACTAACGGGTGCAGTCAGAAATGAGTAAATGAGTTAAAATGCCATCATTAGAAAAAGTCGAAAAGCAATTTCTATATATAATAACATAGCAAATATTGTTCTACATGTGGAACAAACAGTCACATTCATTGTTCATAATTGTAATGGAAGTTTGCGGGAGAGTTGTTATCTGTTTTTTCCAACGTTCAGTATGCGGAAGCTATGCTATTTTTCCGATAAAAATTTGAGAAATATTACACATAAATTATGTAATTACATGGGATTAAAATTTAGGGCCTTAAGACTGCGTGATGGCGCCAAGGACATTGCATGACCTTCATATCTTAGTTACTCATTTTTTACTAGACTGCAATTAAAAACAAGGCTTTCATTGCGAAATTATTTCTGCCTAAGCATTCATAGCAGCAGCTGACCTCTCTGTTTAAGGGTGCAGCAATCGTGAATTTTGTGAATTAGTTAATCAACGTCAAACATGATTTATAGAATACAGAAAGAATATAGCTATATAGTTGAATAAATTATAAAATTATTAAAAAAGCTGCCTTAAGAATGTAGAACTTGCAAGCATACAACAATTATTTAATGCCGAAATTCGATTTTTTTCATATTTCACTTTAAGTGTACACTGTACAGCATAACATACATCAACTTGTCGTGTACTTTAACTTAAAGCTAATATACTTCAAGTTATATGCAAGTCAAGTATACAGGTTCATTAATGACTGATTTAATTGAACAAAAGTCAAGGTGCCGTAACGTAACACGTAACACAAGTAGATTAATTTAATGCAAGCAGTTTGAGTTCGTATTATATCGAATGTACAAATCGCAGCGGGCCACCTGCATGTTGTACTTACTATATGTTAGTCGAAACATATTCAATGTTTGGTAAATGCAAATGTGGCCATTTGGCCAAAGCTACGTTTAGCCTGTTAATTAAGCTGCGGTAAATGTCCTGCCCTGTGCAGTTGCCCCTTCACATCACATCTCATTGGCTGCATTGCAGTGTAAGGCTTCGACTGTTTGGCTGAGCAACAGCTTGTTAGGGGCACGACTCGTGGCGCGTCTGTCAGCAATTAGCTAATAGCCAATTAAGTAATTAAGTGAGCAAGGTGCAAAAACGTGACAACTGCAAATTGCCGTAAAAAAAGCTTCATGTTTGCGTGAAGTGTTGTTTTTTTGTGCCAAATTTATGAGCAGAGTTAACCTGTAAATGACCATCGATTAGCAGCTGCTGGTGATTAAAGTCCCTTCTGCCATCTAATTAGTTTTGACCCAAATTGCCAGCATTAAGGAAATGAATTGCAATTTTACAATGCACGTCGAGCAAACCAAGAAAAAGCAGCACCCAACAGCCGGCAACTGCAGCCCGTGAATATCTGCAAGCCCTGAAACTGAAATGCGATTTTAATAAATGTCTTGCCCCGTTTTGCGGCTGCTACAGCAACAACGACAACGACAACGGGGGCGTCTCTAAAATTAGAAATTACAATTTGCAGCTGGTGGCAGTCAGGAAGGTCGTGACACACATTACCACTGCCACTCCACCTGGCGCCGTGGGAGCAAATCTGCATGGCTTGAATAATTGTCGACTTGGCAGAATCATGACTCAAAGTCGCATTTCAGCTTTCCCCAAAAAATGTTTGTGAAACTTTACAAGCAAAACGCGGTGAGACCCTGTTCTTATTGAGTAATACTGTGTCCCCCCAATAGTTGAATCCACATTTGCGTGCTGCAATTAACGCTCGTTCATTCCCATTAAAAATCATAAGCAGCTGGGAATAGGGAAATTATTGCGTTGCTGTGGACGCAGGAAAACCAACTCGATTTTCGTCGTATTTAAGTCTGTTTCTGTAAACCAACAAAATTTACAAACCTTATTGAAGGAACTGTCAGCAGAAAACCGCTGATTGGGCAAAAGTAAATAACGAATTAACTTAAGTTATGACATGTCGACAAACGCGAAGTATAGTAGTCCACGCCGGGCATTTCTACTCACGAATGACATATATCTGTCCATACAAGAGTGTGCTGGCTGGGAGCGATAATTACCAAGACTCAAGGCCTATCGCCATTAGCTTGCGGGTCCATATGGGTTCAGTCTGCATCTTTAGATCCAGTATCGTCATCACACAGTGGTCCTTTCGGTCATTTTGGCTCGGAGCAATTACGAAAAATAAAAAAGGCACTGCGTCCTAACGATCAATTTCTTCGTCTCTATTTAGATACTCTGTTTTTGAGGGTATAATAAAATTAGGCAAAGCATCTAACAGACAGTCCCCATACATAACATTCATATGCAAATTATCGATCTGAAAAAAAAGAAAAATTAATAATAAGAGCAATTTTAGAATTAATAATAAGTAATGGATTAACTATAAGAATACATTTCACGTAAAGCTTCGATTTGTTTTACAATAAGGCGGGAAAAGCATGAAATTGACTTGAAAGCTGACATGTGACTAAATAGTGATTCACAGAGCTATGCAAATGTATCAAAAGTTGAACACTGTATTGGCTATCGAAATAACGTAAAGGTTTCGAACTAAGCTTTTCTTAGCTAAAATTTCAAAAAACTACGAAAATTACCACTGTGCGTCGCGACGTCGAGTCGTCGTCTTTAGTTCCGTTTACGTCTCGTGTTCAACTTAATTTGGTTTCATGTTTTCGTTTTGAGGAGCCATTGCCGACAAAATTTGCGAGCCAGAGGCAATAAAACTCAACGGCGACAAGAACAGCCACGACAGTTTTGCATCATTCAAATTGTCGGAGTCGGATACTGAGCAGGGTGCTCACGTTCGTCCACAGCTACTTGTACAGCCACAGTAACAAGAACATCATAGTCAACCATGACTATCATCATCATTATCCTCGTCCTCGTCCTCGTCATCATCTTCGACGTCATGGACAGTCAGAGTCAAAGTCAGAGCCCCGTACATTGTCAGCAACACGTTGTGTTGAACTGCGATTGGATTTGGGGCAGACCCTGGGGCTGGGATTGGGATTGAGCCTGAGATTGGAGATGCCCTCGGCTGTGTGGTGCGCTATTTTTTATGCAGCTGTTGAAATTCGATGCCATGGTGCGGTCAAAGTTGTCGTTGTTGTTGTTGTTCATTTTATAGCACTCGGTCAACTTCAATTTCATTTTCATTTTGTGCTCTTTTGATTTTACTCAACGTCCTGTTCATCTCATTGGTGACAGTAAACCTTTTGTATACTCTTTCAGTGGGTCTTATAATTTAGTTACGAAAGCGTTAAAGGAGGCGTGGTCGACCTCAGAAAGTATATATCTAAAGTATATAACTAATCGATAAAGCCATGTCCGTCTCTTCGTCTATCACCACATCTTATAACTGCCATAGGAACAACCTCACGAAAATCAGCCAATTGAATACAAAGCTGTTTTTGATTCTTGAAATATCTGAGCCATTCCCATAGACTGTCTAATTGGGTGTCGTCGAATACATCCTTACCAACTTTGATTCAAATCGGTCGAAATTTAAATAGTAGTATGAAAATGTTTGTTGTTTCTTGAGAGTCAGCAATAAGTTTTCTGACGTATTATTTTGTGACGAGTGTAATTTAGTAAATTAAATTTACTATAATATATGAATTATTCTAAAATAAATTATGCTGTTTATTTCAAAAATTTCAGGAAAAATCCTAGAAGAAGGAGTCATACCATGAATACTCCATTTATTTATTTAAAATTTTAAAATATTTACGAAAAGAGCAATATGTAAGTATGCTCCTACAAGACTTCAACTGAATGCAATCACTTAATTAATGATGTTCGTGTAGATGTAAACCAAAAATAATGTGCAAAAGTATAGTTAGTTTTCATATGTCACGGTAAGTCGAATATTAACTTACGTGTATCTTTCCCTTCAACTACCTTACGACATCGATAGGCCAACAGGCTGAAAACCTATTAAAGCATACTAATGAGAAATTCGGTTGAGGTTACGTATACGGAATAGAAACTAAAATGGCTGAAAGTAATGACACTGAGAGTAGCTCGAAGATCAATAGCTTATCAACAGCTATACTTCGTTTGCCTAGATTGGTCATTTTAAGTGGCCTTCTTAGCTGTGCACTTCGTTGTTGTGACATGCTTGCCCGTTAAAATATGTAATCAGAACTGGCCGTAAATCAAGAAGTCGCAACAGGAAAAGTTGCAAACAATGGATTAAATGTTCAAATACTTCCACTCAAGCCATACCTGTCCAACAAGCCATTAATTTTGTGGGGAAAGCAGGTAACTGGAGCTGTGCCTTGGTTAAGGAGCCTACGGCTGTGTTTTCACCATGAGGAGACAATCCCAAATAGGCCGACAAAATGAGGTTGCATTGCTAAAGACGTAAACGGTTTTTACAGCTGTGTTCATTGGCTGGGCATGTTGCCTGCCTGCTTGCCTGTACTTTGCTTTTTGAAAACATTTGAATTAATTATACTAAAAGTTGTGAAAATAGAAAATGCTTTGCATCTGATGCCTGACGAAGAATGCCCGACATTGTGGCAAGTCGTCGCTGGCAATGTGGCTTATGGCAGTGTCGTTATGTGAATGGGCCCCACATTATCCGGTTAGTTTCAATGTCCTCCCGTGGACTCACCACCCCCTGTGATGGAATTGAGCGAAATATACGGATACGAGCACATAAAACAACCAGAGATACAGATACTCGTAACCACTCGAAGCTTGTGCCATACTATGTACGAGCATGTGCTACTTTCTTATGACTGTATCCTGGTCTAATACTTTCCATAAGAACACTGTGGAAATTAATTATACAATGCGTGGCCTAATGGCCTCTAGTCCTACCTTACTGTGTTTTCATTTCAAATCGATTGCTAAGTATGGAGTGTAATCAATTGTCTTAATCCCGAATCAGCGCACAAAATACTTTTTTGTTTGGAAACCTTTCAAACTTGCGTAGTTGCCCGGGTCATATTTAATTAATAAAATCCAGAAATCATGAATTTACAGGTACTTAAACTGCAAAACAGATTTTTAAGTCTTTAAATGCACCGCAAACCAGGAACTGTGAATTTCGTATATGTCTTTCGTTGGATTATCTATTAACGTAATTTATAATTTTTATACTCTGAAAAAATAAAGATTTCCGTACTTAAACTGGGGATATTTAAGCCCATCAATATTAAAAGCTGTCTGAGTTGGGAATTTCCAAAACTTTGAAGAAAAATCGTATTTTAAGTTCGATCTTCGCAATTTGGAAATTCTTTAAATAGGGTTTTTTTGGGATAATTTTAGTACACAAAAATCTTGAACTTATCCCGCACCAAATAATAAGTTTAAATATAAGCTTATAATATTGTCTCTTGTTGGTTACACACAACAACACACATAACAGTTGCACAAAATCAAGAAGAAATTCTCGCTATTTCAAAAGCCGTTATTTAGAATCAGTTGAGAATTCTTGGGCGGAATAATGACAAATAAAACTTATACAGTTCTATCATACTTATAATAATACATACTTGTAATTCAGGAATAATAAAACACAACAATCTTAAATCCTTAAGAACAAAATGGTATAAATTCAAGTACGGACATATTTAATTTAGGAAGGCATTCTTTTCTAAGCCTACGAATAAAAAGCCTTAAAAAAATAAGTATTTTATAATATATGTATGTGTGTGTGCAAGAAGCAACAGTAAAAATCAAACAAGACCACTCGAAAGCAGGGTTCGCAAAAACTACTCCGTAGCAGCAAAAGCTCTACAAATGTTGCTACGCTCTCTCATAACTAGCGTAGCATTTTCAAACCCTGCTCAAAAGATTGTCAAGAGTTCTCGATTGTCAAGTACCACATACGAGTACATGCCGTTACGGTTTCACTTGCAAAAAGCATTTTGCAGCTTATAACATAAGACTACTTTGCAGAGGATATTGTACTTTTTGTCCCGAAATTTTATCAAATCCGATAATAATAATTATTAAGTAAATAAAAGTTAACATTCTCGATAAAAACAACGTTTGCCTGTTAAACAGACAGTTTCTATGAAAGCTAAATTGATGAATTTTGGAACAGGTGAGCCGTTTTGCTGAAATTCGAAAGGTATCAATTTAACTTACAAATGTGCGTACTAAGACTTTTGGGAACTCACCCGGTTCGTGAGATAAACAGGTGTAAGTGGGAGAGGCAAAATTTAAATGATTGGAGCTAGTGGGGCCGTTGGAGCAATGCCAAATTTTTGTTTAAAATAATTTATATGTAAAACTTAATATTATTCGTCACAAAATTGGATATCAGAAATTTTGGGGAATGAAAATGTTTTCGTCACTAGACCTCGTAAAGTGTTTTTTTTATGGGGATATGTATAAGCTCTATTGGGTGCTTCATCTGACATATTGGCTAGAAAGCATACAACAAACGGGAAATATCTTGCGTAAGAGCTCTTAAAGCCCAATTTACACGATCGGGTTCCGACCGACACTTTACGTTAATAAACCGTCGGTCTCGTGTGAACACGCAAAATTTTAGAGCGTCGGTTTGTCATCGAAGCAAACATTATACGTAAGAATGACATTTTGTGGTATTTTTTGGTGCTTTTTGAAAGGCGACATTTTCCATCGGTCAAAAAGTGTCGGTCGGAAACCGATCGTGTAAATTGGGCTTAAACGCAGCTTTCTTGCAGTATATTTAACATATACATTATTTGTTTGGGTTAAAAAAAGTGGGAGTGTCAATTATGACGCTAAAATATAATTATTCTTGGTGTAATAAATTGTATAGAAGTTTCCTGCAGAGAATTAATAAGAGAAAGAGATGTAGCTTATCTGAACAATAATATGGTTAAATGGTATGGTAAACGCTTTTCCTATTCTTTTAAAGTCTCACACGAATTCATATATGAAACCGTCTATATGTACGTTAGAGTGGGTCAATTTGTATGGAGCAAAAATAAATGTTTTTCGTTTTCAAGCGGTTGTCAAAATCGTAATTTACGACGAATTCTAAGAAGATTTGCCCAAGAAACCATGGGTCTAAAGTCAAAATCGAACTCTAATGTACGTACTAACTAGCAAACAAACAGGTGCTCACTTGAAAATGAAGCCCCCTCGACAGTAACCCAATGTTTAATTTCTTGTCAAAAGATATTCAAGTTGCTCAATGACGAAACGCGGACGACAGTTCAGGTGGAAACACCACCCAGTGGGACTTTTTGTGCAGAAAAATGTACAGATTTGCTAATGAGCAAAGAGAAAAATATTCATTCGCTTTTACACATGCGTGAGTGGGGTAGTTCGGTATACCGTTGCTGAAGTACCAGCGTCAAATCTACACATAGTTCAGATTCGAGCCTGCTGTCGGAAACTTCATTTCGCACACACTCACACGCAGACACATACAGATGTACATGTACTCACACCTAGGATGCTATGCGGTCATTTTCCAGTATTAGGTCTGTTATTTCGCTGCTAACTAGCTTTTACTATTTCATTTCTCATTTCTAAAATACACCTTCTGGAACGGGAAAAGCAGAAGGCAAAAAGTCTTTTCCTGCGAAGTTCGCTATAAAAAGAGCACATCCAGAAATCATTCCTTTACAACGTATGTATTTAGAACTTTACATTTTGTGTAAAAAAAAGATATACAAATAAGTTAATCATGAAAAAATATTACTTAAAATTAAAATTAGTGTTAATATTGTTGCTTTGCAATACTTCAGTTTGTTTCTTGTCGTGGTTTGTTTATCTTCTAAAACAATGGAGTCGGGTTGGTTTTGTATGTGTACACCCACGTTTAGGAAAAAATTAAAAAAATTTGTTAAGCTACTTATATGATCCTACAACAATGGTCATATCATGTACACTAGACGGCATATTTATTTTTACATCATTTAAAGTTAAATCTACTCGTTATTTGAACCTACTTCATGTACATTTTGGCATCAATGGAAAGGTCATTTCAATTCCGTTTGAATGATTCAAAACTTTCCTTAACCCATTAAGTACCCATTGAAAATTTTGAATTTTAAAAACGTCAATTTTAAAACTTTGTTCCTCGATTTTTTTAAAAAAAATTATTTGATGCAAAAAAATTCTTTAAACAATTCAAATAGTGACTGCAAAAACAATTATTCAAAACTCTCTTCGCTAGTATTTTTTATAAATTTTTGAAAAATGCAAAAAAGGCACTTTTCGGATGAAAAGGAGGAAAATAAAATAGTCATTTCTAGCTGTTTTCAAAGAATTATAAAAAATACTAGCGAAGAGAATTTTTAAAAATTGTTTTTGCAGTCACCATTTGAATTGTTTGAAAAATTTTTGTTAAGTGCATACTTTCTGGAAGCTTGTTATTATAAACGTTTTTAGCTCTACAATTATAATTAATTTATTCAATTTGTCTTGTTGCTTGAGAAATAAGTTTATGTTTTGTGTGACCCGGTGGGAGCAAGCCTAAATCGGATGATTATCGCGGGCGTTATGACACCGGGCGTTATGACATGCACCCGAGCACCTAAATGTTTAAGTTAATACTAATCTGTTTCATAATTATTCTTAGTAAGTAAGTAAGTAAGGGTAAACCTAACCTTTTAAAAAAGAACGGGGTCACGCTTTTTTTTGATTACAGTTGGGAACGATTTTCAACCGCTTCGACCGGATTTTTTTCTGAGTGTAGTCTTTAGAAAATTCCAAACGCTTCATACGAATAATTTAATTAACGTGTGCCTTCTTTTGAGGATAGTACGACTTAAGGAACTTTGTCGCTATCTGTTATGTTTTTCTAAAGATAATAGATTATGCTTTAAACCTGCTTTAAAAACTTTTTTATTTTTTAAGAATTTGACAAAGTTACAGCGTGTTTCGTGTAAATGTATCAGGGGTACGGTGATGCATTGGCACACTGGTACTGGGGCACACTGCGACTTCATATTCTGTGTCAGTTTCTGTTAGTTTGTGACACAAGTGAAAGTGTTCCCATTCGTGTCATAAAAGTTGTACGCTACAGCACTGTGGCAAGCTAACTGACTGCTTCAATGTGAACACTTCTTGTTATTTTTACAGAGCCTCCTGACTATCATATTATTCACAAATGTGAACATTGAACCAGCTTTTAACAATTAGCAAGTTCCAACGACAGTGCAGACATGAACGATTGTTCACGAAGTGTAAAAAGCCTATAATTTAGGAACATATTCAGCATAATTACGTAGCGGAGTGGTAATACCTTTTAAACATTTGAGGGCTCTTTTAAGAGCTTGTTTATGGCATTCTGTGAGCAATGGAGGCGCAGTTTATTTAAACCCATATGCAAAAAATTGATCAAGCTTTAACCCCGTAATTATAATCCATATATTAGTTTTTTATGTTTTACTATTATATTATATTAACATTGCATTTATTTTTGCTAATCTCTTTACTTCTTCTGTTCAGCCCATTAGAAGGCCATTAGGCACGTTTTCTTTTACCTCACCAAAATGCGAAATAAATAATTTTATTTCACTTGTAGCACTTTACCCAAGTTCATAATAAAAAATTCTTAAAGATGAGTATGAAAGCTTTTAAAAAATATATCTGATAAAAAACATATGTGAAACTTCTGTGGAAACTGGGGGAGTCAATTTAAGGGGCTATTGCTTTTCCTGAAAGGCGAGAGGGATTTTCAAAAAATCATAGAACAGGAAGCTATGCCACAGACAAACAAACATGAGTACTGACTTTTCATCTGATTTTGAGAAGTCACTAGAAATTTTAAATTTAAATATCATGTAAACCAGTCGTCGGAAGAGAATGATCGAGCTATGGATATAAACAAAACAATTTCAAATTTAAAAAATTTAGGGACATCTTTCGATCGGTACATAGCCGATCAGAGCGATCAGTCGAAGAAATTTATCCATTCTTTGAGTACATATTGCTAGTCGCCTCTCTCTTCCTTCGTGATGCTTCGTCGCTAGCATGAAATGCCATCTACAGTTATTTGACTACCAAAACTTGCTATTTGAATAGAAATAAATACAGAGACTCTGGCAGCCGAGCGTTTCGACTGGAGACTTTCCAACTAGCTTTTTTATTTTTAATAAATAAAACATGGAAATTTGATTGGCTTTCGCAACGCTCGCAGAAAAACATATGTATACACAATCATAAATAAACTAGTATAAGGCCCTCTTTTCTCTTGCCTCGGCGTGCAGTTTCTCAAACGTAGACAATACGGGGGAAACGCAATATGGAAAAATGCTAAGAGGCACAACAACAACAACAACAACAGCAACAGCAACAAGCAGAGAAAGAAAGGAAGGAAAAATGCATCAGTGACACAGGCAGCCACAGAAGCAGTTTGTGCTGGAAATCCGCCTCGAAATTCGTCTCAGCTTTTGGTTGAACACACATCAATTTATTATGTAAAATCAAAATGACACACGCACACACACACACACACACATTCTGGCTGATATTTACATTAAAATTGGCTAGGATGTGTTGAGAAGAGCTTCGCAAATTACTCATTGCATAAACTTGAGGGCAACACTTCAGCTGATTTGTGTATGACGGTCTGTGTGTGTGTGTGTGGCTAGTCAGAAATGTCCACAAGAAAAGAAAACAACAAGCTAGCCAAAAACGGATAGCCATTGTTGTCGCCATTTATATTCCCGGATATTTGTAAAATAATGTCAACAAAAATCCAATTTCCTTTTACCTTCCCGTTGAATACTGCGCATATTTCCACTCCGCACTCGACTCCGCTTACAATCTCCCAGTGGGGCGCTGAGGTTGTGGCAACTCTTGAGCTTCGCTTTGCCCTTCCTGGTAGGGAGTAGGGGGTGTGCACCGTTCGAGTAAAGTGTACTTGTAATTTGCCCACTTTACCAGGAAAGGGGATTTGAGGTAATGGCACATGCTTTGCCTGCTAGCTAACTCCCGATTTGGTCTCGTGCGTAAACAATTAGTATCTTAGCCTTAGGTCTAGATTTTCCAGCTTAATACTGTTCGTTTTTGAAGGCCTTATTTGCCATCATAATTTGTCCGCTACGGCAGCAATCGATGCTGTTTGTTTTACAAGTCGACCTTTTAAAGGTGCACATCCGCTTTCCAACTTCCGCTACACTTCATCAAGCCGTTGGAGCGAATGTCGAGGCCACAGTCAAAGCCAAGGATGGAGCTAGATCAACTGCAGATGCACTCGATTACTGTGTATTGTTATAATAAATTTCAGCTTCATTTCCTTAGTTCTTGCCTTCGTTTCTTATGCTCAAGTGCGGCTAAATATGCGAGTCCTTTTGTTATCCTCAGCATTCTCAACAAGCCTTCAACGTTTCTCATCGTTGTAGTTACTGTTGCTTTTGTTGTCGTCATCTCGTTCTCGTTCTCGTTTCAATCTCGTTACCATACACTTAATTTCCTCCGTTCATGTCCTTGATTTTGTTTTCCCATCGAAGTGTTTGCCCTGCACTCCAGTGCTTGCCCAGCTTAGCTTGAGCACACTCTGACCTTCATAGCTTATAGTCTGTCGCCAACATATCCCTGCTCCTATTTCCCTCTGTGCGCTGCTGCTGTGTCAACTATAACTTATTTCAATTCACTTTTAATAGATATTTATGCTTTGTTTTCCATATGCTGGGTTCGACACTTTAATGATAACATTTCCGAGATCTCAATAAATTAGGTTTCCACGTTTGTTTTGCTGACAGTTAAAAATTGAGCTAATACTTCTTGATTCACATTCCCATGAGCACCGAATCTATCTGTCGATATCTTTGAAATCACTGCCATACAAGAAAAACATTAATCCCAACTTAGGTTAATAAAAAAATATCTTAATCTTTATCATGCATTTTTTGTTAGGGCGATTTAGTAGTACATTAGATAATAATTTTAAAAAAAATAATCATTAAGAGGAAATTTCAATCTTCATAACTGTAAGTGTAAAGGTTTTGAAATGCTGAAAAAGGCGTGGAAAAATTAAGATAAAACAATCGCTACGCTCGCCTACACACGGCTTGCTTCACTCGCAGTGAGGGGCTGCAACAGTCGAGAGTACTCGACTGCAGGCTACCCTGCGCATTGCAACTTAGAACGCCTAATACGAATTTAAACGCCAAAGGCCTAATGACCTTGTAGAAAGCTGCATTACATTTTCGACTAATTGTTCCTATGGCAGCTATATTATATACTTAGTTGACCGATTTCAACCAAATTTGGTCAGAATGTAAAAGACAATAGAAAATTCACAACTTCTGAGTTCGGTTGAGATATCCCAAAAGCAGAAAAGTTGTTCATACTAATGGTTGGCTTTCAACCGATCGTTCGTCTGGCAGCTATTTGAAGGGGGCGTGGCAGACGGACAGTGTCAAATCGACTCGGCTTTCAATACTGCTTTCAATTTTTAAGATGGCCCTTGAAATTATTATTGGGGGGGATATGACAAAATTAAAACAAACTAAGTAGACCCTTAATACAGCACTAACAAAGAGCTTTGAGTGGCATACAAACAGACACTAGCTGCTGAGTGAAAATTAAAACTGGCATAAGACAGCTGCAAATCGAGTGAAAAGCGATTTTTAAGAAAATGCCTTCGACCTTCACTTAGAAAGAAAATCACATTGCAAGCAAATGTCCTTGTTGTTGTTAACAACAAATGGACGAAATGCATGGATCGTTCTATGTATAAGCAGCGAAGTGAAATGAGGGGAAACAGGTGCTGACAAAGAAGCCAGCAATTTTGCCAAGTGCCACACGCACACACAAATACCTAAATATAAACGCAGCAATATCTATCTACAGCTCCTACGGAAACGTTTGTTGTTCTTGTGCACTGCATAAGTCTATCAATAAATAATAGAATTGAGCTTCATTCAGTTTGCAACAGACATTGGCAAAGTGACGCAGCAAGACGCAAAGTTCCAGTGAAATCGGAGATAGCAATCCGGATGCTGATCCGTGTACTATTCGGTTAAATCCAGCTGGTGCATTTCCGTTGCTTGCAACGCATTAAACATGCAAATGTGGCAGTAGCAGTCAATCACCAAATAAAATCTACCACAGTGCAATGGAATCCGCTGAAAAGAAAACACCGTTAAGCCGAAACTGCAGTTGTTTCTTAAGCAAACAAAAGTTCAATGCAATTTGATAATGTACTTGAAAAGCACTTGGCAATTATCGACTGATTATAGCTGGTATTGTAAAAATTGAGAAACAACGAATATTCTTACGCTAATCCTTAACGTTCGGCCGATCGCTCCTATGACAGATAATTCATATGCACTTAAAGGCGAAAAGTCTGGCGTGCAATATTTTTAAATAAAACCTTCTGCTAAGGGCAAACAGGAATCGACATGCCAAGTAAAGCGTTCATAGCTTTTTGTCTCTGATATCTTGTTGCTTATCAGGACGGACAGAATATAGACATGTATACCACGCTCACTTTTGCAAGATCAATGGCAATATTTATGTACAAATGTGTATGTGCAAACACGTGAAAGAGACAGTTGCATTCTAGGTTGACTTTTGTTTATGAACGATTTTAATTTATTGAATAATTTAAGAGTCCATGTCCATGCTGGCTATGTCCCTTATGTCCTCGATGCTAATTACGCCCTTCTTTGCAAGGGTATGACTGGCAAGGCGGTTCAGAGTTCGCCTTCTCTTTATCAGTTCCCTGAGCACCGCTGGAAGAGGCACCGTCCTCCTTCCCAGCACAATCGGGGGAACACTGACGTGGGGGCGTCTCTGTGACAGCACACGCCATGCTCGGATGGGGTCCAATATAGAACGGGTTGAAAGGTCTGTCATCATCCATCTTGCTAAGGACTGAGGACTGAGGACTGTAAGAGATGGAGCACAAACAAACAAATTTTACAAAATTTTGAATTTTTGACGAACCAAACCGAAATAATCTAAACACACAACTGAAGTTCTGAACTATGTGAATCGAAACTCAAAACAATGTCGCCAGCCGGGCAACTTAGATCATTTCAAATCTGTTGTAACAATTCAAATATGTACTTCAAAAACACCTAAAAGAATGTCTTGTTAACATTAAAAGCAATTTGATAACAAGGTATTCAGGAAACAGTTTTACGCAGTGGTGCGCCAAACAAGTTAAGAAGATCTTTCTGTTTGTATGTGTATGTGAAAATACGTGATAGGGTATCTAGAGGTCGAGACGCTGGGGATTGTGCAGTCGCGAATAATAATAATATCTTTTAGGGCTTCTCAAATATGTTAATAAGCTGTCAAATGGTTTAAGATCAATTGCAGGCTTTATATACGCGTATGTAAGTGAGTCCGGTTAATAACTGCTTTAAAACTAAACTTTAAGTAATGTACATATACAAATGTAAGCACACACTTTCACAAGCACACATACAACTGTACCGCTACTGGCTGTTAATTGTTAACTAATTAAACAAATAACAGAATATTAATTGTACCTAACAAACACGCTTCTAATATTTTGTCTTGTTTTTGTCTCTCTCCCAATCTTTCTCTCTCACCGCGCAGATGTTGAGAATTTGATATTGGAGTTCAGGTTCAGGTTAAGATTAAAGTTGAATCGACTACCGACTGACAGGCACACATCGCTTGAATCAATTAATTTACCATACTCGCAAACAAAGCAAAAGCAAAAGCAAACGAACAATACTAACGCCTAATCTTAGCCTAGAGCCTAACCAGACCAGAGATCGTGCCAGAGCCAAGATGTAAAAGACAACAATGATCAAAGATCAGAAAGCACCTAATACTACTAACTTGAACAGACAAACGACCAGGTGAGCAGCAGGTGAGAAGCGACACCAGCACCAGCACCAATTCCAAGTGAGTGCGAACCGACTCCGTAGACAATGGCCGGGCCACAGGTGCAGCACACGCAGCGACCCAACAGCGCCTACTACACGGGACTCAATGGCAGCGGCGGCTCAAGTGGTGCAGCTGGAGGCGGAGGCGGAGGCGGTGGTGGTGTCGTCTCTGGAAGTGGAGGTGGTATGGCCAGCAGCGCCTCACACACGGGCCTGGGACTGCATGCCCTGCGCCAGGCGTCCAATGAGACGGAGCTGATCTATCGCGGCAGCCACAGCAACGGCACGGCAACGGTCAATGAACTGCACGGACACGGGGCAGGAGTCGGGGCAGGTCAAGGTCAAGGTCGCCACCAGATGTCGATGCCAGCGACGACGTCCAGCAATCGTGTCATTCAACAGCAGCCGGCGCACAGTTCGCGGGACAACGTTGTGAGCAGCATAGCAGGCACGGGCAGTTGCGCCACGGACACGCTCATTGGAACCATCGCCACCAGCGCTGGAGCCGGCGGGGGGAACAGCAGCAGTGCTCTGGCTGCGCTGAGCAGTAGTGGTGGGCTAAGGAAGTCGAACACACAGCGGAGCATTGAGATCATTGTGGATGCATCGCAGTGCGGCAAGGACGTCGTGGAAGTGGACGATGTGGAGCAGGGCGATGGCGGTGGCCAGGAATCGTCGTCATCGATCCGCAAATCATCACGGCATCGCCACCGACCACTGCATCGACGTCTCATCAGCTACCTGCGTAGTCTGTTCCAGGGTAGCACCGCTCAGACGGGTAAGCAATGTTGCCGGTTGACGTATTCCCCCGCCCCCCTCCTTTAAGTATATACCACCCCCCCCCATACACCTTCGATGTAAAAATCGTTTGACTACCAAGCGGATATCTCAATTTATCTCTTTCTTTCTCTTTGTTCGTTGTGTAGCTTTCGCTGCAATTGTTTTGGCGTGGGGCTGTTTCTCCAAGCGTAAGCGGTCTTCCCCACTCTCCTCTCCTCTCCTCTCCTCTCCTCTACTAACCGCAACGCTACGCCCACTGCTACGTTGATTTACTAACAATAATGTTACTAACGTAATGATTACGTTTCTGCTCATTTATATCTGCTTTGATTTCCGCTCTCATGATTTAAAATGATCTACACGATGAACCCGTATCCGTATGGGTTGATGGCTTCCATCGCAAACATTTAAAGGCAGAAGCAGAGATATGTTACATAGGCATGGACCCTTTGAGGCATTGTGCTCAGCGGATCTCTTCCCAAAGTCCATGGATCCGTGTCTCAAAATCGTATTTTTTGATTTCCTGTGCCCATTATAAATCGGCACAGCTTCATGCCGCAATGTTTTAGACAAATGAGATGAGCAAAGCAAAAGTTTTATTGAAAAAGTTTGATGACTGACTTGTTGGCATTTCAATCAGATCGCCACCCGTAGGCGGAAAAATTTGACAATTTTGACTTAATTTGCAAAGCAAAAATACTTTTTTATTTATATATTCATAAAAATTCTATTTAAATGACCGATCATTTTCTACAACTTAAAAGATTATTTCGAAAGGTGTCTACTTCTCATTAATATTGATGGTCCTGATACCCTGTAGCAGTGTTTAATAAAACATGGGATCTCGGCCCTTGCTCGCTTTGCTCGCAGTGCTACGGTGTCTCTAGCTCTTAAAGTCTCTAAAGTCAAGGTGTTCATACAGACGGACGGACAGCAGGACAGACGGAAATGGCTATATCGACTCGGCTGTTGATGCTGATCAAAAATATATACACCCCAAGTCACGCCTCCTTCTGCCTCTAACACACTTTTTTGTGACAAAGCAGTAGTCAATCAACCAATAATCATTTGATATCGTCCAAGTAGTAAATAAAAACTATTAAAAATGTTTGATAAAATCAGGAGAATACCCTGAGTCCAGGCACTTGGATAATCATTGTACTCACATACATACAAATAAATATTACTATTAAAAATATATGTACTTTGTTAAATTTTTTTTGACTTTGTGATACACCATTATTGTAAAGTTATCTATACATGCTTATGCATACAATGCCAAACACATAAGTCTGATCGAGATACCTTAAAAAGCAACAATTTTTTCTATACAAAATGTTGATTTTGTATACGGGGTTGCCACAGAAATCGCTTTCGCTTGAATTTCACTTAAATTTCATACAAATTTGAGTGAAATTCAAGCGAAAGCGATTTCTGTGGCACCTCCGATAGTTGTAATATAATAGGGGGCTCCGCCCCCAGCTCGCTTGGCTCCCAGAATTGAAAGCTGGCCTCTAGTTGTCCAGTTTATCAAGATTGTACTGAATAACAAATTTATATTATATGATAACATTTTTTGTGAAAATACGAAAAAATTTAACTTCCGCTGTTAGAATTATTTTTTCTCTGCACTTGAGTTAGAAATAAAGTCAGATTTAGCGAGAAAAGCCATGACAGCTATATGATATAGTAATCCGATTTTTGCCAAATTTGGTCAGGGTGCAACAGGCAGTGAGCCATGTTGAGGTATATTAATAAACAAAAAAGTTTTCCATACTATGCAATTCCCTGAACTTTGACCCACTTACAGGTCGAATTTTGCAAAACGCCGTCTTATTGCACGATATTGTCTCAGCTATGTTGTTTAAAAATGTTAGCTTCCTAGGTTTAACCGTTTGGCCTACACGTTGCTATGTCGGTCATATATGCTTTGTCGGTTATACATATATGGTTCGTCATATGCTTTGAGTTACTAGTTATATTAGACTGTTGCTTGTGGCTTGAATATATATTTTTCGGGTGTATGTCATAACGCCCAGTGTCATAACGCCCGCGGGTGTTATGACACAGATTTTTGTATCATAAGGCCCGCGGGCACTTTCAAAAGTGGCATATTGCCCGCAGGGCGGTATCGCGCGATTAAAAAAAAAAATGTTTGCCTGCACCCTTAAAAAGTAGATTTTGAGATTGAATAATAATGAATTCATACTGAAATGATACACTTTTAAATTATTTTTAAATATTTTTCTGCAATATGGGCAGTGCAATAGAGAATGTTTTGAACATTGTTCCAGATTTTTGTCAGATCAAATTTTAAAGTGGCTACAAGACAGAAGTACCACATCCCGCGGCTTAGAGAAATACAATAATGAACGGTACTTTTATAAACTAGCGGTACTTTTATTATCTTTTTGATTCTGATGCACTTATAAAAAGTGTCTTAACGCCCGCGGGCGGTATGACACAAAAATATGTGTCATAGCACCCGCGGGCGTTATGACACTGGGCGTTAGGTCACGCACCCATATATTTTTCCATTTTTTTTTCCAACATAAACAATCGACCGTTTTGGCACAGAGCTGAATATTTTTCTTAGTTGAAATTCCTTATTTATAATTCTGACTTTTTTCTTCCTTAATTTGGATTTCTACAATTTTAATCTTGGTTATTTTTTAAAATTTCTTAAAAATATTTCGGAATTTGTATGAGTTACCATTTTATAATACCATATATATTCAGGCCTGTTCCGGTTTTCACTTTTTACTTTTTAGCATTTAGTGATATGCATTTGTTCACTTTGAATTCAGACCAAGTGTTTGAAGATGATCGTTATTCGCTTAACGGACTTAAACTCATCAACTCAAAGTGATATTCATCCGCTGAATATAGCCGAAATGGTATTAGAGCAGGTTAAAGAAATTCAATTCCGACAAATCTTATCGAAAGTGATATTCGGAAAAGGCCTGATTATACGAGTATATGATATTATTTTATATTATATTATATACGATTTATTTTTAATAGCCCTCGCACACAAGACTTGGATTTCGTAACACACTTGCTTTGACTTTGACAATTTGCTTCCTGTCCCTTATTTTCTCTTCCCATGTCATGTTCTTCCTACGACTATACATACTATAGTATACATGTATTTTGCCGCTGGCTGCATTTAATTGTTTCATTCTCTCGGGGCCAGGTCAATCAAATTTCCGTCTCAGACTTTGTATCTGGTCCATTCATCCATTTTGTTGCTGTGCAGTCTTTTCTTTACTTTTCTGTCCATTTTGTCTGCCCATCTGCTTTTCTGCCCTTTCCGTTCTGCTGGTAGTTTGTCTTGACTTTTTGTTTACCCTCGTCTGGTTATTCTGTTCTTTACTGCATTTAATAATTTCTTCATTACGACCACATCCGCACTCACACCGAGACTCCCATTCCATCCCATCCCACACTCACACTCACACTTACAGCCCCATAATTGAATTCTGCGTCTGCATTTTGTGGTCGCTTTAATTTGTACACTTGATGGCCAGTAACAGTAAAGGTCCTTCTGTTGTGGGCTTCGGTCCCTTCACTGGCCCAGGCTTTAATTATCATTTCATTATTCGGTGGTTGTTGCTGAATACTATACATTATTTTTAATGGCAACTGCCACATTTTAAGTGTTTGTGCAGCACACGATGAGCTCGAGGCTGCGCTTGCACTTGCCTGTGATTTCACCTTGTCGAGTGCAGCAGCAGCAACACCTGCATCTGGCACCTTTGAGATCTTAGCTGTAGAGCTGTAGAGAGATCTGTAGTCTGTGCAAGTACACGTAGTCGGACTATCTTGACAGTCGCTTCAGTTGCCTCAGTCGCAGTCGCTTTCTAGGCGCACTTTCACTGCCTTTCTCGGCATTCAGTTGAAAGCGCAAAGTTGTCATGACACTTTGTCCTTTGTCTGTCATGTTTGTTTTTCCATTTCTCTTAATTTATGCGTCTTATTTTTCCTTCACTTACGTATGTACTACTATTTAAGTGTCAGGGCTGCCACACTTTAATTTATTTAAGCGCATTTGGCGCGGCTTGCAAATGAGTTAAGTGCATTTCGTTTTTCATAGAATATTTTCACTTCTCCATTCATCATTCCAGTGGGTATTATAATGCGTTCTCTAATTTGTAGCGAACTGACGGAGGCGGGACGACCAGCTGAGTCTTCCTGAAACTAGGTGCTAATCCGTCCCTTTGTTGAAGGCAGTATCTATAACTACATATATCAATATCACTCACACATTATTGCTCATTAAGATATATCACCCATTCTTACAATCTATACTTATTAAACATCCTCAACAAATTAGGTTAAAATTTGACTCTTTTATCTGTCAGTCATTTTGAAGTTAAATGCAAATCTGTGTTAGGGTACCAAATCTTCGGTGTACAGGAGACAACCTACATATATTTCTTGTGTTCACGTAATATTTTTGATGTTTGTGTATGAAAAAGTTTTTGCATTCAGTTTTGGTGTCGCCCCAGCTATGCTGGGTATGTTTATCTGAGTAAGTGCAGCAACTGAAACAACTGCAGATTTTTGTGGCCATCACTCACCCTCTCACTCCTTCTCTTCGCGCAATGGCTAAAATTAGTTGGTAATTGTCTGGTCAACTGAAGAGGCACTGGTAGTCCACATCCGGCAACGGAGACCGCCACAAAATGTGCAATAAAACCCAGCATCGGGCAACAAGAAAAATAACAAGAAAAACAGCGGCAGTACCCGAAAAAAAAACAAAACATTGTTTCATTATTGCAAGTAGCAAACGGCAACATTGTGACGACAATATGAAACGCGCCACAAACTTTGTCCTCAGCTTTCGTTTAACCATGCTCCACATACGAGCACGCCGGGCTATGAAATATAGACGCCCGTAAATTACGCGAATTTCAACGAGATAAGTGTAGCCATTGTCTTAGTGCCTGGCGGTTTCACTTCTCATTGCCCGCGAGCCTGGAAAAACACACTAACAAATTGTGTGGGGCGCACATTTGTTGCAGTTGCAACTGCTTGTTTCATTATAAAATCTATTATTGTTAAATACCATTCCGAACATTGTTGCAGTTGCGTCTATTTCATTCGCAATTTAGTGCTCGTCCCAAGAGATTTACTATACATATAAGGTACATGTACATTTTTTAAGCTTTATGGTTTATTTACAATGAAACTAATGCCCTCTGAGCTACTTACTTACTTATTTCCACATCTATCGGCTTCTAACTTAAAATAGCTGAGGCATTTCTTGAGAAAACAACATAATTATGTCAGCTGCCTTTGGTATACTCAATACTTAGTACTCTGCACATCTGACAGTGCTGATTTTAACCCACTAACTATTTACTAACATTGGCTTACAGGTTATTTCGTTCAGAGGTTCCGCTGAACTTCAAAAATCTAAACTAACTTCTTAACAAAATGCACTTCTTTTAAGTAGTTGTTTTATATTATTTGTATTTTTATGTTGCAGCTTCTATAATTATGGAAACATCAACAGCTTATTTTATTTTAAACTTTGTAGCTATTGTAGCTCTGAATAATATCATAGCTGTTAAGAAGCTACTCATAAGCATACTATATCAGCTATTATATATTCAAAATATATATATATCTTGTCCAATTTCGTTTCGGAATGACTTTATGTTTGCAGATAATTGTTAATTTAATATTTTTGGCTCTGATGGAATGCAATATTTTGGGTGTCAATCGAGTATTGAGGTCCAATGTATTCGCGAAAGTCATCTATTAAGTGTGGCGGTGACAGGGTCATGGGATTGGCCCCATGTCAACTTCAGGGAACACTACGTCATTTCTGTAGCCGATAACTTTGGATTAGCTTTAATTTTTTGCTCGATAAGACCTCTTTCTTTCTCATTTTAATTTGTTACACTGAAAATAGCACTGAAACTAGAGGATTCAGAATCTTGTACCTTAACCCTTTTTATGTAAATGTTTTTTGAGGTATGAAAACGGGTTTCTATTTCTGAAAGATATCTGAACCAAACCCACAGATTGGGAATTTTATACTCAAAAAGTATTTAAATTTTGAAGTTACGTACGTTTAAACCGTATATCTCAGATAAATCATATGCGAACATAAATAATAAAGAAACTAATAATGTCACTCTCCCTTTTTCTAGCCCCGCTACCTATTGATATTTTAGGTCCAATGTCAAAACTGAACCAAAGCAAATCTTGTTCGATCCAGAGTGCAAAGTTCGCATAGCGGAGCGTGCTTCGCTTTGCACTTATCGATACTTGAAACTAAACGAAAGTAAATATTGTTGCAGTTGCAGCTGCATTGGAAAAATGGCAGGCACACCTAATAAGAAAAAAACGCCCACACTGACCGCACCTCCTCCATCCATACGCACACACACACACACAGATACTGATGCTTATCAGGTTGGCAGCAGTAGCATGCAAAAATATTTGCACTTAGCTGACGGAGGTTTCTGTTGCCGCAATGCTGCATCGGTGCTGCAGCGGAAACGGAAACATGACACCTGCGCGAGCAGACACAGCGGTGTGCCACCAAACAAACAGACAGACAAACAGACAGACAGACAGACAAACAAACTGAGTCGAGATAAACAGGAACTTATTATGCGAACTCATGCAAGGCTGCAAGTTGCAAGTGATGCAGGTGGTGCAGCTGAAACCGTACTCCACTTAGTGTGTATAAGCATGCTCCTCTCTGTGTATAGGTGTGTGTGTGTGTGCATGTGCGTGTGTGTGCATGTGTGTGTGTGTGTGCTTTATCTGAAATTACAATGACAACAGAGAGAGAATCGGGCTCAACCTCCACTCACGCCTTATTTATTGTTATTGTTGCCAATTGCCAGCGACGACGCCTCTGACCACCAGCCACGCCCCAGCTCATAAGCCGATCGCCTCCTCCTCACCGCATTAAACGCAAATGAGTGGCATGTTTGCATTGGAATTGCGATTCAAATTGTTCACACCTTGACCTCAGCGGAAATGTGAAAACACTAAAACTTTTGCCTTTTTTCGGTTGCTGCTGCCAATTTGGGGACCTTCTTATCCCATTTCTAAAGCCCCAAAACAATCCGATATGTATTTGCAAATAATTCAAACATTTTTCGGGACACTGAATGTGTGCATATATTTGTTTACCAACTGATGATATTAAAAAGCGCATAACATAAAAATGTCGCATGGGAATACCACAAATCTGAATGGAAGCTAGGCCAAATTATAGTCAAACAAACAGCACATGAATATATATTCGAATTAAAGCGTCAACAATAAAGCGTCAACAAAATTTGCGCAATGTCACATGACATTTGGTAACTGACATCTGGCATCTGGCAACTGGCAACTCACACTGGCGAGCTGGATAACAAATGCACAGTCATAAAACTAAGCTTCAGAATGCGCTCGACTGCAACAGAATTTGCACAAGAATAAAATGAGGACCATGCAAACAAAAAAAAAAACGAAAAGAAAAGAAACGAACCAACAAGACCAAGAAAATGTACGTAGAAGTGGAATTTCAAATGAAATGGCAGTTTTCAAGTTCTGCCAGATCCAGATGGACAGCTGCATTCAAATCACCTGAAAACCAATGAGAATACTTAAGTATAACTAGCACGACTTCAGACAGCAAGGCTTTCCTATTGTGGATCAGCTTTCCTCAACTTTGTTATCACTGTAGAAGGCAGTCCCCGCTAGTGACGAAAACATCACGAAGGGTGCGAAAGGCGAATAGCAATATAGTTATACAGAAATAATGGAAAATTTGCTTTGACTGTCCGATCAGGTCGAGTTATATGTATGTATACCAATCAAAAGATGTGGTTTTACCAATTTATCTATTCAAAAAAAAATAAATTACTTCATTTTTTAATTTAAGAATATGGTATTACAGTCGAACTTCCCTAACTCGAATCACTATTATCCAAAGAAAAGGTTCGAGTCATGGAGATTGCGTTCTTTTTCCCAAGTATATTAATCTTACTATCACTCCTTCAGTTCGAGTTAGAGAGAAATACGCGTTATGGAAGTTTAACTGTATTAGTTTTTAATATAAAATCAAAATGATGAAAATATATTTAAGTCTAACACTATAACTATATTGGATCAAAAATGGTTAAAACGCTTTTTCTTAAAATAAAGTTTAAAGAAATTTAAAAATCTTAGAAGAATTATTTTTTAAATTTATATTTTCAATTAAAGAAACCGCTTCGAAATCGGAGAGCGTGCCATATTTACGAAGGGTTAACAGATGAGGGTTTTTAAATGGGAGGGGGAAATTTCAATGATTGCAGCGAATGAGGCCGTTTGAGTCCAATGGGAAAATAGAAAGAGATAGTTTGGCTTTCTACACAGCGCAAACATTTTTTTTAGTTACAAAAAACCGGAAGCTTTTTGCTTCTATTTATAGAATAATTTATTTATTAAAATAAATACCGTGCATCACAAAATGTGATATCATAAATTTTAGGGCTTGAATATGCTTTAATCCATATTAGAGAGCAGCCGCTAGCTCCCGGAGCCACTGCGTGCCCACCGCTGCTTTAATCTATAGACTTTAACCACGTGTAAAGTTTATTAACTCATGTAAAGAGTACAATGCTTTTACTATGTTTTTGTCTGAAATTCTTCCTAGTTCTAAGAGGTCATGCGTGTGTCCAGGTCTGATTGAGTACCGCTGACCCCAATTCAGCTCTTCGACTGTGTTGCGGATGATCTTACTCTTTGTCGAATTCAAAAACAGAGCGTTTATGGCCGCATGTTATTTGGACTTTCCTCTTACAAGACAGCATAGCAATTTCCCTAAAATTTACTGCACCAGTATGAAGCTGTGTAAGTAATTCGACCGCGAAGACCCCGACTTCTTTGTGCTTATCTGTTTTTAGTCCGTTTGTAATATTGACAGCTCGTTACGCCTTAGAAGCGTATCTTACTGCCAGTCTTTTTGTTTTCTGGGGAGACCGTTTTAAGCGCTACATCGCACTTGAGTTCGGGACGTAGCTCCCGCCTCGGCCACAGCAGTGGTTTCTGCGGAAAGTAGAAAGGTGCCGTAGCCTAAACGTACCAACAAACCACCGAAACCCCGAATATTTCTTTAAAACAATTTTTGTTATTTTCATATGTAATATGTCAAAAATTATAAGTCTTGGAAATAAAATTGTCATAATAACTTGGAAAAGTTTTGTAAAATTTAGAATAATATTTCAGATAATTAAACATTATTTTATCTATCATAAAGATTTAAAACAAGGTTCAAATGCACTTTATGTAGCCATTTGAGTGGTTTAAGTATTAAGACCTTTGTGCTCAATATTAAACATTTTCCCCACATATATTGCTTGTTACAACATATCCACTCATTCATTGCTTACTCTTTCCTTTCTCTCTGTCTCTTGCTTTTTGCTTTCGTTTGCGTATTTCTCGACAGATTCCGAACTAGAAGAATTTGAGACGCCTGCTCGCTACAGACCAGACTCACTGAGTGCCCTGAGTCGAGCCACCCGCTTTACAGAGGATGAAATTAAGCGGATATATCGGGGCTTTAAGGCTGAATGCCCTACGGGCGTGGTCAAGGAGGATACCTTCAAAGTGATCTACTCACAGTTCTTTCCACAGGGAGGTTCGTGCGGTACAGTATAATTTGTTTCGTTAACATTTGTGACTCGAACTAGTACATTAACTAATGCTTGCCTAAAACATACACTCGTACGTAACTTGGTTAATTTTAATATCGAATAATGTACTAAACACACATATTTGTGAGCATTCGTTTACATTATTCCACTGCATGTAGCTTCGATTGTGCTTTAGAAAGCTTTCAAAGCCTCAACTGCAACTATTGATTATATTGATAGTAATATTGATATTATTTTTGATTTTTATGGAGCAGAGTTGTGCTTATCAGCATTATCATATGTAATTGCGTAAATCTTAGAACTCATTAAATTAAATACTTATAAGTTAAGCCAATAGAACCTTTGGGAGCGATATTGTATCCCAAGTTTATTTTTTGAATTCAGTTATTTTAAATTTTTTATGAAATCTACCTATTTTCATATTTAATTTATATTCAAACTGCACACACGTTAGATTTAAAAATGTTGTATTTAACGATAAATTATTTTTCGCTGGGTGCACACATGATTATTGGTATTGAGTAGAAAACCTTTTTAATTGAACTGAAATTTATTTTTGCTAAAATGCCAGGTCATCTCAGAAGTTAAATCAGTTTTAAACAAGAAACGAGCATCACACACCTCTGTCTCTCTGGCTCCATGTTGGGTAAATGACCCAAAACCAGCCTCGTTTTGTCTTTATTGTTATCTGTTATCAATCCACTTAGTATCGTCTGGACAGCCCGCATTCAACTGGAATGGAGAGAGGAAATGGCTCAAAGCAGAAACCTGTGATATTGGTCAATCCACTGGCTATTGACTCTCGACTATTTCCAAAGGCTTTTCCTTCCCGGCATGTAGTCGGTATTATTGCCTCCTTTGTCAAGGGTCAAAACAAAGGACGGCTTCAGCTATTGACCAAGACTTTGTATGCCGATCAAAATGGGGGAAAAGGAATTGATAAATAGATGCATACGAGCATAGTGAAGGTCTCAAAGAGTTTTGCCATTCACATTTCCAAATAGGCGGCAGTCATCTCGGCAGCCCCAGTGAATTTTAACTTGGACCCTTGACTTGTAAAACTGAAATGTTGAGAGAGCAAATTAGCAAAGTATAAAAAGCAAAATCATGTTTCACAAGTCGCGAGTGGGCTGGGCTGTGTTGGCTTGGGTTGGGTTGGGCACAGTAAAGAGAAGAGAAGAGACGAGACGAGAAAAGGCGGCGGAGTGTAAGGATGCAGGGCAGGGCCGAGAATGGCAGCCATCATGCACGAAACGAAAGGTCACCCTTCCCACCCACTTGACCTCGTTTGAATAACAAGTAAATTTGCTCATTTACTTTTTACCACGCCACTGCTGCCATAAATAAAAGCCGTGCCACAAAGCGAGCCAAGTTAAGGCGTGGATAATGAGTAACTGACTGACTAACTAACTAACTGACTGGCTGACTGGCTGACTGACCAACTGATTGGAAGGCTAACTGACCATCTGACTGACTGACTGACCAATCGACTTAATAAGTACACCAGAATGAAACCCAAAGCGAATTGTTGACCCTCAACAGCCTCAAAAAACATACACAAAGCTACTATACATACGTATACGGCTTAATCATTGTTCTGACGAAGACCACAGCCAAATTTTGAACAAAGAAATGTGAAGAAAATTCAAAAGTATTTTATCTGCTTAGTTTTGCTTGGAAAATTATATTTTAAGAATATCGATTAGCTGCCTGAATACCTAAAAAATAAATACAACTTTATGCTAGGGAAAACTCGCCTCTGTTCACAAAAAATGTGTAAACCGATTTGCATGTATATTTATTCATACATATATATTTTATATATATTACATACATACATATATGGTATGTATTAGGACGTGGCTTTGTGGACCTGTGTGAAATTTTCCGAAGCGGTTCTCAACTCATGCATGGACTGCAAAGGAGTAAGAACCCCTGCAGAACTACTTATTGAAATAGGGCAGGAACTACTTAGGCTCGTCTTATTGTCCACAATAAATTTTACTTAAGGTCCATGATTGTGTTTTTCCCTGCTAGTTATAGGCCGTGCTATATTTACTTAGCCGTTGTGTACTAATCCCCTTGGGCGGAACGAAACAAGTAGCAAAAAAACAACCAAGTAAGAAAGCTTATGTCGAGAGTGTTTGACTGCCAGATACCCTGCGCACAGAGCTCGGATTTTCTTTTAGGTATTTGCACTCACACTGAAAAATCACATTCAACGAACAAATAAGTAAGCCTCAAGTCATGTGTGATCTCTTCGTTTTCCTTTCGTTTGATGGTAATGTGTGGAAATTTTTCTTAAGTAACTCCCGAGTATATTATACGATCCGCAACACTCAAAGCACTAGCTTTTAAATTGCTTTTGCACTTTTATTTATTTGCGGGGGAAGGAAAGGAGGTATTTCAAATTGGAAATAAGCGTGATCTAACAAAGAATATAAGTGGACTTGAAACAAATTTTGTGCTTCTATCTCGTACCATCAGTTTGTTTGGACAGACAGGCGTACAGACAGACTGACAGGGCTATAGCAACTCGGCGTTTGATGCTCGTCAAGAATATACTTATTTATATGGGGTTTGCTTGTTGCCAATTACATACATTGCACAAACTTATTATACCCTCGGCCCGTGGCAAACAGAACATACATTTTTTACACATGTTTGACACTAAATTATTATAATAAACTTATTTGGCCTGCCTGTCGTGCAAAATGTGAGCAATTCCTTGGAAGGGAAAGACGTGTGAGCATGTAACATGACAGTCTCGGTGAAAATGGAGATGGAGTTTGAGTTTGAGATGGAATGGAATGGAAATGGACGTGGGGCTTTGGCGGTAAAGCTGACAAACAAGCATCGACTTCGACAGGCGGAAACGCTTGTAAAAAGACGAAGTAAACACGAGACATGCTGCGCCTCAGTTATCTGATGAAAAATAAATAATAAAATCATTTTTTATTTTGATAAGCCGCTTTGCCCCTCCGCCAAACTCCGACGCCGACGCCGACGCCGACTCTGACTACGACCCCGATGAGGAACGGGGAGATGGGAGGGGTGGGGGGACGGAAGGTGCAGCCTACTAACCTAATACCAGTAACATACAACCAAAAAAAATATTCATCATCAAAGCTGGTGATTTATTACTTTCGTCCCAGTCACAATTCCGACGCGTCGGCATTCCACTTGCTCAGCTCCAGCTCCAGCTCTGGTCCATTCCGCTCCGCTCCGTGTCGAGTCGAGTCTCTTCAACATACACATATATTAACGGACCCACCGTCGACTTCTCTATGGTAGTGCTGCCTCAGATTTCTTGGTTTTTCATGTGCTTTTCCGTGGCGTGTTGCAAATTTTCGGCACAAATTTTTTAATAATTTTTACATGGCACATTTGCAGTCATTTTGAATTGGGCACAGTAAAAACATATTTGGCAGCGCAACAGCAACAGCAATAGCCACAGAATCAACGAAAACAACAAAAATATGCTACAACCGATGCCTTTGAGCTTTGACCTTGTCTGTGGTCTCTGGTTTTTGGGCGTATTGCGGGCGTGTCATCGCGTCATGCGTCATAAAAATACATTAAGTATCAAACGACGACAATAAACTTTGACAAATACATTTTCGGTATTGCGCGACGAGTCGCGACGGGAGGTAGGCGGTACTATGTAGGTACTATGTAACATATATACTACTGTGGGCAAAAAGTACCGGGAATTTTAAATTTAAAAAATTTTGGGATTCCAATCGGAAAAAATGTTTGTACTTTTAGGTTGGCACTACTATCATTAACATCTGTGCAAAATTATGCGTTAAAATATTCATTAGTGAATAAGTTACGATTAGTTTTGTACGACGCCAAATGTGCATTTGGCGATTTTGATTGAATCTCCTCAATCGACCCGAAGCGATGTCCTCGGAGAGGTCTTTTGAGCTTAGAAAATAGCCAGAAGTCACACAAAGATAAATCAGGCGAAAAAAGTAGCTGCGGGACAATTTTGGTCGAGTTAGAACACATAGAACAGGGGCAGTATGAGAGGGCGCATTATCATGTTGCAAGAACCATGAGTTGTCAGCCCATAGTTCTGGCCTCTTTTTACGCATAGCTTCGCGCAAACGACGCATATCGCTCAAAAAATATTCCTTGTTAACAGTTTGGTCGGTCGGAAGGAATTCATAATGAACTACAACACGATAATCCAAAAAAACTGTCAACATGACCTTGATTTTTGAGCGAATTTGACGCGATTTTTTCGGTCTCGGCCCACCTTTTGCCGATATTCGCTCGATTGATCGGTAGTTTCCATGTCGTAAGCGTAGATCCAAGTCTCATCGCCCGTAATAATGCGTTTTATAATATCCTGATAGTCAGAAAACATTGTTTCACACACTTCCACGCGGAGCTTTTTTCGATGAAATTGACCGTTTTTTGGCACAAAAATCGCCAAATGCACATTTGGCGTCGTACAAAACTAATCGTAACTTAAACACTAATGAATATTTTAACGTATAATTTTGCACAGATGTTAATGATAGTAGTGCCAACCTCAAAGTACAAACATTTTTTCCGATTGGAATCCCAAAATTTTTTAAATTTAAAATTCCCGGTACTTTTTGCCCACAGTAGTACATATGTATGGGGAATCCCATATAGTCCCAATGCGAGACCCCGGAAAACCTCCGCATCCTCATCCTCTCTCAACAAAGCAATCAGTTAGACTTTCGCCGAAGCATCGAATTGCCGCTGCCAGAGTCGTCAACACATACCATAAAGGCCAAACCACATTACATCACATAAAATTGCTCTTTGCGAGCGCTCATTTTATGAACTGCATTTTTCTGTTACCAAGACCCTGAAAGAGGTGTAAACATTGCATGGCCATAAAGGGAGGAGAGAATCGATCGGCAGAGAAAGTGTGGGATGTGGGATGTGGGAGATGTGCAGCTGCAGCTCTACATTAAGTGGTGAGGAGGGGCTGAGCATCAAGTCGTAACCATAAACAGTACAAATGAGCGATTGTTTGGCAATAATCGAAATTTAATGTGATGACCAGATAAGAGCCTTTGCGGCAAGTGCTCGTCAGAGGGCCAATCGCACAGTGGCCAACTCATCCTAACTAGCGGCATTTAATTAGGATTTTCAAATTTAAATTAATAAAACGCCGTATTTTCAATAACTGCAATTCAGCAAGTGCTTTCCCAAATAATATCTTTGATGTGCGCATTGTTTTTGAATCCCTGTGAAATTTGTTATCATTGTTTATTTGAATAAGATATTGGTTTTTTATTAACGTCAAGGTATGCATTACATAGAAAATAGGTATTTGTGACCGGTCTACAAATGTGCTGATTACAAAACGTAGTTGTAGTAATGTGTATTAACAACGAGACCAATTTACCAGATTTAAATGGATTCTGTCTAACTTTTATTTTTTCTCGAAGTGTGAATCAATGTGCGTCCAAAGTGTCCAATATGAACTGCTACTACATGCTACTTTAAATTATGTCACCCTTTACGCACAAGTTCCGAGAGACTTCAAATTTTGTATGTATGTTCCTGGATACCGGGCGCAGATCAAGTTTGGTTTAAACTTGATTCGGTATACTATATCATAAAGCTGTCCTAGGAACGATCAGTCAAAAACCAATTCTTAGTATGAGAAATTGTCTGTTGCTTGAGTTATCTAAACCAAACTGACAGAATATGCATATGGGGGCCTCCTTGTTTTAGTATGGCATGAAGAGGCGATCCCCACCAAGAAGCTTTTTGCCATGGAAAACTGTGTAGGTATTTGGACCTGTTCTAAATAAACTTTAGTATACTGCGAATATTTGCTGCGAAATTTTGCTAGTTGGCCTTTCCAAAAGTTGAGAAACTGTGGTCGAAACAAGGTTATTTCCGAAATAGTAACCAAGAATGGCTAGACAATCCAACAGTGTTGATGCCGTCGTCTGTTCACAGAATTATTCTCTTCCATTATTTTCTTCCGATTGGTATGATGGCGAAGGAAGCTCTTAAAACCAGGAACAAGGATTTTCGAAGCACACGAGACCAAGGCAAGAAAAAATACTCTAAAAGATATCGAAACGCAGACATACATGGGTACATACAATATATAGTAAGATAGTTTTGTTCCCTTATGTAAAGCATGCCCAGCGCTGTGTTTAATATGGGGTTTGTGATATCTGCCAAACATGCAGGCTAATTTGTTGAACATTTGGCAACTTATCACACTCACAAGCCCTTCTGATGGAAGCCACACGTACTCACATAATTAACAGAATAGTATCAAGGCACTTGGTAAAGTTGTTTACACACGACCAGTTTTCAACGACACTTTTTGTTGGGGAACATGTCCTATCTTCATCGATTTTTTCAATCGGTCAAATGCCACTTGATTAAAAAATTGTTCTATGAAATTGCTCAGAGTGAGATCAGTTTGTGAAAACAAACCCTGGAAAACTGATGGGGCTGCGGTTTGAAAATCGATGCGAATAATGTGAATGGAAAATTCGCAGATGCGTAGGTAAAACAACGGTCGGCTGCCGGCAGCCCAAGAAACTTCAGAAACCCGAGACGCACTGCCATCGAGGGTTTGGAGGGATCGGAGCTAGGGCTGGGGCTGGGGCTGGGTTGGGTTCAATCTCAAGTCGAAAGTCCTCTTTCGGGCCATGTTGACTTTTAGCGATAAGCAAAAACTTTGTGGCTGACAAACGAAAGTTTTGTTGCAACAATTTATGTTGGAACAAGGGCAGCATTGCGGTAGCATCTTTGAGCCTGCTGAGTCTGCCGCAAGAAAAGACAACAGGGTCGAGGCCCCCATAAAAGTTGGGAGCCAACAATGACACAGCAAAGGTAGAGCTCTCATCTTTTTTGCCAAACTTCCAACAAACAAAACACAACATTTAATTTTCACTTTCATTTTGGCTTCTGGTTTAGTTTCCCATTCACATCCCACTTTGTCATTCGTCAGCACAATCATTTCCATCTCATTACTACGTACGTGTATCTTCAATCTCAGTTTATTTTCTTGTCGCATAGTTTTTAGAATCACTTGTAAATGTAATCGCTTGAATATATGTATGTATATACACATATGCGTATTTTAGCTTGTACGTGTGCGTTTGTGTGTTACAAGCTATGAATATAAATTTTTAGTAGTGAAAAGTCGAAGCTGTAGACTTTTATGTCCACTCTTCTTACATCTTTACTCTGCCATTTAACGCATTTCTCTTCTCTTTTTCATGTACAACAACAACAACTACATCAACAACAACTATAACAGCGAATCCAACATTATATGCCCATTATGTATTCAATACACTGGATCAGGATCACAGTGGCATTGTCAGCTTTGAGGTGAGTAAAAGTCAATGGGGTCATTTAGCAGGTCATTTTGAGCATCAATCATAAGACCTTATTACTATGATACTTCTACTATAGTGCTCGGCAATAGTTTCTTAACAATAAACAAATAAATAAATAAATAATATCGACTTGGCTATTGATGCGGATCAAGAATATATACACTTTATGAAGTCGGAGATGCTTCCTTCTCCCTGTTACTAATATACCTTTTTTGACCAGTTTCAATGGGCACAGGGTATAAAAATATTCCGAGGAGCCATAGAAATCGCTTTTGCTTGAATTTCACTTAAATTTGTATGAAATTTTACATAAAAAGCTGAAATACATTTCTGACTAATTGCTTCTATGACTGCTATATGATACAGTAAACGGGTTTAATGTGAAAAACAAAAAAATTCCTATTTGCGAGTTTTGTTGAGATTGTTTCAGAAACAACAAAAATTGTCACACTAAATCTCAATTTTCGACTTATCATTTTTATGGCAATTACAGCTGATTTCAAGTATGTTAAGTCGTCCCTTCTAAGATCACCGCCAACCACTAAAGAAAGAGCTCGGAAAAGCAAGAATTCCTTTTGGCCCATCCACAGTGTTGTCACAATCGGGCCATTAGTATAGGCGTTAGTGCGAAGCAGCTCTTGTTTTGATATCCTACATCGGGGCGTCACATTTTACAAGTTTTTAATGCTACTGAAGCTGCTGCTATATCGCGAAGCTTTAACTCAACTGTCAGCTTTATTTTGTGCTCAAAATGTCGAGAGTTTTATTGTTCATTGGCGCTTTTGTTGCTTTAGTTACTGCTGTTGTTGTCGGCGCTTTACTTGGCTGACCACTGTGTCCACCCACCAAGCACTAAGCAAGAAGCAACATTTTCTTCCCCCCATTGTTTTGCTCATGTCCCGGTATGAATATTGCCGGAGAGTAATGTGTACATTAAATTGAATTATTTGCCAAGAGCTGAGACATACTAAAACGATCTATCTTCTATTCTCATGCAAAGCTGAAAGCTTAATTCACCACACTTTATAGATAATGCTTAGCGTCAGAGAGTTATATAAGTGACCTTATTCAATTTAAGAGCAACTAATTCGATAAAGGATTGGTCGACTGTAAGATACTCGGTAAACATACATATGTATTAACAATTTTTCGGCACCATATCATATATAGTTAGTAGCTGTCATACGAACAATAGATCGAAAATAATTAATAAGGTTTAATTTTAATTTTTCATGATACTCATTGCTACTTTGCATAGAATTAGGCAGAGAGACGGTAATATGGACATCGCCATATTGATAAAATGAAAATAACCTTTGCAACTACATATATAAAAAATGCTCAAATACCCTAAAAAGCCGGAGGCAAACTGAAAAGCGAGCGAAACAAAAGCCAAAAATCAAGTGAAATGTCTCAAAATTGAAATAAAATGCAGCGCAAGTGGGTGACATATCTAAGGGGGTCTGGAGGAGGAGGGGGAGGGCCTATCTCTAACATAGTATATAAATTCGCGTGCGGTGTTCATGTCGCTGTTGCAGTGGTTGTTGTTCTTGTTGTTGTAGCAGTCATTGTCAACATTTCTATTGCACACAAAAAATGCAGATGAACAAAACAAGCAGGATGGGGGGGAGGAGGGTGTGGAGGAAGGGGAAAAAGCGGAAATCAAATAAATATGCGCATGCAAATCGTAGCAAATGGCAGCTGGGGGCGGCTGGGGGCGTGTCGGAAAGACTTCGCATGCAAATTGCAAATAATTTTACAGTTTTGTTCGCTGCCTGGCTGCCTGGCCAGGGTGCTAACGTCCGAACATGAACTTCACTTCCGGCCCCACGGGCCACGCCTATTGGATATGCAAAATATGCCACAACCCTGAGTAGGAGGCACAAAGTAAGGAAGTGGGGTGGCAAAGGCCGCTTCAGCCCATCACAATGGGAGCACGACGCCATTGAAACGATGAATTATGACGATTTTAACGCTAACTCGTGGGCAAAGCCTAGCCAAGACACAAGTGCGATATACGTAGATAAAGCAAATACAGACCAAACAAAGAGCAGCCAGCTGCTGCAGTTATATACACACACATACACACACACACCTACACACGTACACAGAAACATACCTATACACAGATACTGAGAGACAGTCGCTTATCTGACAATGAAACTAGACCCCTAGCGGCTCCGCCTTTGCCTTTTTGCCGCCTGGTCGCCATTTGTGTTTTGTGAAAAATGACCTAAAATTGTAATGACTACAAGGCACGTTCTCAATATAAAGCGTGCATGTACGAGTACGTTGTATATTTGCACACACACACATACACTCTCTGTTTCCCTATGTATGTAGGCGTGTGAGTGTGCATATACGAGTTTGTACCATATGTAGTTATATGACCAGTGACAGCTGACTAAGTAGACTTCCGCTCTTCAATTAAGCTCACACAGTGTTGCAAGGTGTTTTATGCACGATTTGCACGACAGTTGCTCTTATTCAATTTCCAACGTTAAGCAACAACAGTAACAATTGCAAAGTACCGACCATGTAGGATATGTCATCGAGTTTGATAGTTAAAATTAAGTCAAATAATAAAACGTACTTAAATGAGTTTATAATAAGAACCTCAAAAAACATTAGCGACATTCCACACTTTTCAAACCAATTCATTACTATAAATACAAAATATAAATACCATTGGCCAAATAGCACAGATAAAAGCAGGATTCATATCTGGTCTAAGATTTAAATATTTTAAATTATTTTTCGAATAATTTCTAATTTTGATCTACAAATTTAATACAGGGTTGCCACAAAAACCTATAGAGATCTTGGGTCGAGCAGATTTGGAAATCTGTAAAACCAAACAGACTGTAAGGATACCACGCACTTAAATAGCCAAACACGTGTTTGCATATTTACATACAATTTGCTGTTCGGCACACCAGAATTTGAGCCCCTTTCGGATATTTTAACCAAATTTGGTAGAATGTATAAGACTGCCCCAGATGCACATTCTGCAAGATTGGTTGAGATACACATCACAAAAAAAAAAAAAAAATAAATAAATAGTTTGATTTTCAACCGTTCTTCATATGGCAGCTAGATGATGTGGTGGTCTGGTCCAAATCTTAAAACTAAGTTGATCTGCGTCTGGTATACAGGAACATTAGAGAGCATCGATTTGTATGGGCTCGAAAAAGTGAAAAAATTGTAACCAATTTTTATAATCTTTGGTCAATTCTAAGATGTTTTCACGAAGAAACCATTGTTCTAAAATGAATTCCTGGTCCGCGCTTTTGAGTTGAAAAATTAATTTTTTCGAACATTTATATCTTGGGTGCTTATGGTCCGATTCTGACAAACTTGGTGTCAATACTCTTGTTAGGACCAGGACTTTAAAACTCCACAAAACCAAAGGACGAAATGTCCTTTAAACATAATTTTCATCCTTGGAACGACGATTTCGCGATTCATCTCCATCTTAAAAAATTAGTCTGAATTAAAGCTATTTTTTGGCACAAAATAAGAGCAGTCGGCAAAAATTAAATTAATTTCGACAATTTAGCGAAGACTACAATTTAAAGTAATAAACTAAATTATTTTTTGTTGTTGACTGAAAAGAAGAAAAATTTTATTTAAGTCTGGAGTATAGAATAAATAATAGTCTTTAGGTAAAAAAAGACCATTCGGTGGTTCTATTTGCTCAAGAAACTCTCGTCGTTATGTTTTGCAAATTGGCTGTACTATACACTGCAGTCTTCTTAATCAAAACCATAGTCGTGGTCTTTCGGCGCAACTTACAAATCCATAGTTGATGACCCTATCAAAAGCTAACAACAACAACACATAGAAAATTTTATATTTTGAGTCAAGGTGCTGAAAACAACTAATTTATGGCCCCACTCACAACTTATTTATGACCCAACGCTTGCAGAATTTGGCTGCCTATCCCTGTTCTAAAATATGGAAAATGAAATCTAAAAAATGTATTGGGTCATGTACATATGTATTTATTTAGGATACAAAAGTACTGGTCGACTAGGTAACACTTAACTGCAACACTTAAAAATATCAATATACGCACGTATATTTGCCTAAAAGTCAGTGCTGACTTATTAACTAATTTAGAATGATCCAACTTTTTCCACTCACGTCCTTGACCGTTAGCATTTGCCAGCGTCCGAGCTACAACGCCCTAAAGTATGCAGGGCTTGCTTTGCTGACCTCTGTCACATGGACTGCACAGTGATAGATTATCCAGGTGTCCTCTGCAATTGTTCAAATGACTAACATATAGCAACAACAGCAAAATTCTTCTACAACATCGAATATGTAAAACAAGCTTAGTTTGTTTTCAGCAGCGTTTCGAGTTTGGAGCTTCCCCTATCTAAGCACTTCCCCAGAGACCGGTCAGAAGTATCCCGACACCTGCATTCTACGAGTACGTTCTCGTACATGCTGAAACTTTTTAAACTTCCAGTTCTGAACTGGACACATTTGTCATTCCATGAACTGAAATATATGTTCATTTCAACAGCATGCGACTTTGTTGACGCTCCTACCCGAGCTGAGGAAAACAGGGCAGACCAGGACAGCTCTACGCCGGACAGCAGTGAACTTAGCCGCAGAGGAAGTAAAGTGGAGAATTGTACGTGCCCATGAGCGGTGTACAAGCAATTTCTTAAAACACATTTTGAATTTCCGTGTGGCTCTGTTGCCGCTTTTGTCTTGAGCTAGCAGTCTTGTTGCGAACTCCTCTACACAGAGGGAAAAAATCAAGTATGTTGCGCTTAAATGGCAACATTGTGAACTTCATTTCTTTATTAATAAGGTCGACGATATTTACGATATTTTAAGTAATGAATCTTATTATTTTAATATTTTCAAACTTAAAATTACTTTAAAAAGAAAGTGACTTAAGTACAATATAAACTTTATTCAAGTACTTGATTTAAACATACTACAGACTTAAATAAAAATCGTTAAAGGTTCTTAAAATAAATATTATAATTATCAAGCCACACCTCACGCTTCCTTAAAAAATTATCAAAATAAGCGTGGGTATTAAAAAGCTTTCAATAATGTGAAAGTAAGTATCGAAAATACTTAAGTCGAGTTTATTTGTACTTAATTTTAGTACCGCTTTCTTTTCTCTGTGTACTTATCAACTTGTATCTCTGTAACTGTATCTGTAAATGCATTTGTAACTGTTGTTGTAATGTGTATTTACGTCGTCTTATTTTTTATTATTTGTCACAGGATTTTGTCCAAGGACTCTCGATACTATCGCGTGGTTCCGTGGAGGAGAAGCTGCGCTGGACCTTTTCGCTATACGACATAAATGGCGACGGCTTCATTACGAGGGAAGAAATGACTGACATTGTAACTGCCATCTACGAGCTGATGGGCCGCCTGCCGGACGAGTGTCCCGAGGAAGAGAAGATCAAGGGCAAGGTGGAACACATCTTTCAGGTGGGTGCCAAACTCATTCGACACTATTTTATGGTAGTTCTCCTATTCAACCACTTATCCGTCTCAAAGCCAAAGCCCAAGCTCAGCTGTTTCCAGATGCTCAGTTGCCTTGTCATCCGAAGGAACAATGCGCATTACTTATGTTAATTATACAATTTCAATTTACGCTCGTCTGAAACGACGGCTTATTTACTCAGCATTATGCAAATCATATTATGCCAGTGACGTAGGCAACTTGGCGCAAAGGGATGGTTGTCTTTGATAGTGTATATGTACATACATAAGTACTAACAATATAGCTATAGTCGAACTTCCATAACTCAAACTTCTAAAATACGACCTTTCTCCAACTCGAACTAAAGCGAGTGGAAAAAACTTAATAAACTAACAAAAAAATAATTCTGTAAGCCAAAGTCTTGTGTGGTTAGAGTCGCCGACCTGTCACATAATTAGAACTTTTAGTTTGAAAAAACTGGGTTCTATTCCCCCCGTCAATTGTAGTCAAACATGTGTCTCCATAATTCGAACATTTTTAGTATGTGAGTTAGGCTGGATAATGGTGAGTTAGGGCAGTACCGTACATAGAATATAAAGTATCGTGTGTTAAAAAAACAAATTTTACATTAAAAGGTTATTCCATAACTTACTGAATTTTGGGCCAAAGTAAGATGTGGTTCTTAATTTTTGGGTTTATTTGCATATGTTTTAAATGTGTATACAATATCCGAAACAAAACGAACAACCAAAAATATATGAACGCTGGGTTTTTTTAAAGGGCAGATTTTGCATCATCAATTATTTAACTCGATTCATCGCTAAAAAAAAATACATCGAAATTGCTTAGGCATTTACGATTTATACAACTAATATATGTTTATTTACATCACATCTTGTTTTCGATGATAATAATATGGAAAGGGGGGATGGCCATGCTCCCCCTGCTTACGTCCCTGTAATATGTATTCCATATGCTGGCCGTTTGACTAAATACGAAGAGCACAGAGTGCGTGGAAGTCAAAGTGAAAATGGAACTGTGACTATGGCTATGACTGGGCATTGGCCATGCTATCATGTGGTCGTTTCCTCTGACCAGATTGCTGCATTGATGCTCGCACTCGAACCCATTTCGCTTGCCAGTCACGCATTTTCATTAGCGGTTGTCTCTGGTTGTCCTGGCCTCCTCGTCTTGGCCACTGTGATCCACAGAAAGCAAACTTGATGCGTGAAGGCAACCTACATTTTGATATTGCTCTTCCATTCTTCAATTTGCCTTACAGGAACATTTTCTCTCTTTGCCACAATGCACATTGGGCCAGAATCCCTTTTTTTTGGCATAAAGTCTAATTGTAAAGCTAAAGACTTGAAATTTTGCATGAACCTTACTTAGACAAATTTAGAATTTTGGATTTATTTTTTTTTTGATTTGGACCACGCCTTCGTCTCCCCCTCCCCATTTGACTTTGAGAAATATGTGTAATATACTTTTATAAAATCCAAAAGTAAAGATGGGAACTTGAAATCTGGCATGAATCTTAGTTAGACTGAAGTCGAATTTATAATATTTTTTGTTTTTTAGTTGGACTTTGTCTTTACCCCCTCTTTTTTCCTACTCATTAAAAAAGTAAAAATTTTTTTATAAACTTAAAAATAAAGGAAAATATTTTATTCTTCGCATGTTTGCTAATCATGCAAAAGTAGAATTTACAATTTTTCTAGTTTTTTAATTTGACCATGCTTTAACCCCCCTCCTCATCTGAATACGGAAAAAATCCGATTTTCTAGCAAAAAAGCACAGTTTCAACATGTGTTTTTAAAGAGAATAAGCAAAATTGTGCAAAAAGTATTAATGACAAGTTTAAGATCACAGTTAAGAGTAAACATTTGCATAATTACTTTTTGGCAGAAAGTGGCAGAAATTAGGTTTTTACTCCACGGTACACGAGCACTTCGGTTAGTTTTTTTCTAAAATAAGACATAACATAGACAATTCACAACTACAACATTGAACATATATTTCGAATAATTTAACAATAATTGTATTTGGCATACATTGACCTTTATTTTCCATATTTTCAACAAAGATTTGGACAGTTGGGTCGTCACAGCAGAAGCGCAAAGTTGAGTAAAAGCATCTCGCCAATTTCGGCTGAAAGTCCGCTGACAAAACATCTGACTTTGCTAGCGCGGCAAATTTACAACGTTGCCACCTAAAATTTTTTTTTAATTGATTCGATATACCTAATGTATGCTCTTTCCATATATTAAGTCAAATTCAAGATATATTTGAAAAATAATTTCGACTTTATGCCAAAAAAAAGGGATTCTGGCCCAATGTGCAATGCTCAGATTGTCATGAAAATTGACTTTGAATATGTGTAGGACATAAAAAGAAGAATCTGATTTTAATATGTAAGTAAAAATGCTCTGATTAACTTAAACTTAGGCCAAATTGTAGAAATTCTTAAAAAAAACAAGTTCGACCCTCTTGCCAGGTAATGTATGTCAACATAAACGGGACACTATAGGTTGATTTGAATGAATATTCGCACTAATAAATTATAGAAATAGATTTGAATTCAACAGAACTTCATATATAATAGCTTGTAAAGAGTGCACGGTGCGATATGATGCTTAGTTTGAATGCGCTTCTGGGTTTGCAATGTACTATATACTTGCAGTATTTATATGTACATAACGTCAAATATCGGTATAAAAGTCAACGGTCAACGCCACAAGTAGTATTTTTAAACTTAAAAGATAATAATAAGCATAGTTGGTTAAGTACAATTTAGACTGGATTCAAGCTCCTTAAACTTTGTTACCAAGTACATGTTAGCATACTGCAAGTTTTGTAATTATGAAATGTTCTGGAAATTAGCATTATGAGCAACATACAACACCTCAAGCCATCTAATGAAATAACATTATGCATCTGCATGTGTATTAAAAGCTTTCATGTAGTGGGAAAGTAAGTGAAGACTGGCAACAGAAATTATCCTGCTAAATATAGTCAGCTCCTCAGGGCAAACAAGTAGGAAGCATTTGGTGACTCCAAGCCAGCGAACGTTAGACAGACTTATGAATATGTAATAATAATCCGATAGATCGATACCCCATAGATTGAGCAAGATAGCTTGTGTAAAAAAAATCAGAAGAATGTGAGTCGTAAAAGAGTTCAGTTGTGCGCTCGTTTGTTAAAAAATATATTAAAAACTTATGTGACTTATGTGACTTAATAATTGAAAGTGTGAATTGAAATAACTTTTAATTAATTTGAGCTTAATTTTTAAATAAACTTTACTTACTTAACCTACATGAATATGTTTTGATTTGATGATAAATACACCCACGGCTCACATACTATATGTATTAAAATCATTATTCCCTGAATCGTACCTAAGATCCGAGCCTATACAAAAAAAATGTCCTCACTTGGTTCTTTCGAACTCAATTTTAGTATGGTTATTTTCTTTAAGGAGATAACTCTTTACCTATGACGTGAGAGTTTTCGATTTGCATACTGCAAGTGCACTAATAATTACTTTTAATATGGTATTCTTGTTGTGCTTTACAGAAAATGGACATCAATCGCGATGGCGTGGTGACTTTGGAGGAGTTCTTGGAGGCCTGCCGCAATGATGAGGCCATATCCAGGTCGATGTCTGTCTTTGACACAGCATTCTGACCATATCCGACTGACAAGGGCGATGAGTACACGTCTCGAAGACGACACCGAGGCCAGCAACAGCACAAACATTATCAGCCAACGGATCCCGAAAAACGTAAGTCAAACTTCAAGATGAAACAGCAAATGCAACAACAACAAAACAACCATAGCACAAGACACCAGGCGGTAGCACAGTGCTGTGTTGTCATTGACATGGATGACGCCAGCACAACAACAACAACAACAACCACTTCAACAATATCAAACCACAACAACAACGACTATAAAGATTATCACAGGCCCAAAAAGCTGAACGGACGTGTCATCAATGGATTCAATGGCGAGGGGCAACAGCGTCAGAAATGGAACGAGGAGAACGACGACGACGACGACGAGGATGACGACGACGAAGACGACGACGAGGACGGGAATGCTGATGACAGGGATTTGGATGATAATGAGAATGAGAATGGCAGGCAGTTCATGAAGCGCAGTCGATCCATTTGCCGACACTGTCTGCGCCCCCAATCGGAGCTGCAATCACGCCAACCGCTGCCTGGAGTGCGCTTGCGCAAGTCTCACTCCAAGTCACGACAGCGAAAACAGCGCAGCAAGAGTAAGCAGCGCCACCATCACCATAACCATAACCATAACCATCATCTCTGTGAAAGCCATGAAAACCATTTGGGAGCACGTGTTCTGCCTCTGCCGCTGACGCGCTGGCCGGAGCTCAACGTGGCCAATGAGCAGGCGATTCGCTTTCGGTGCCCGCAGGTGGGCCCCCAGGTGGGACGTGATCTGCACACTCCACAGCCGATGCACTTCCACCATCCTCAGCAGCTGTGCCATGCTGGTCAGTCCCAGTCCCAGACCCAGACCCAGACCCAGACCCAGGCTCAAGTCCAAGTCCAAGTAAAAGTACAAGCCCAGTCGCAGGTGACGCCAAAGCCAGCCAAGAGCAAAAACAAGCAAAAACATCGACACATTGCACAATATCAATCTCAATCTCAATGTCCATCCGCAAGTGGCGGTAGAGCATTAGCTCTTCCAATAGCAACAGTTGCAGTTGCTTTGCCGCCGTCGCCTCCACCTCCGCCACCTCCTCCTGCACCATATCCAACAAATCCACCGTCACCTATTGCCTTGGTGGCACTGGAAAGCATTGAAGCGACCGATCAGGAGCCAACGGAGCAGTTGCCCAGCACACCGGACTCACCTTCGCTGGTGACGGTCAGCACTTGGTACACGGTGGCCAAGCAGGGCGTCTCCTGCTAATGTCAGCCATCAGCCATCAGTTAGTAGGCATTTACTTGTACTTTACTAATAGAAAACTCCACAACTCTCCAGTGAGTACTTTTGATATCAGCATAAGTAGATCTTATCGAGAATAACAATAACACAAAGTACTCCTACTCGTACTCGAGTACGTAAATCCTAAAAGCCAAAAAAAAAAGCTACGAAAATTGATATATAAAGAAGAGTTTGAATATAAAAAAAAAATAATATAAATGAAGTGTTTTTTTTCTAAGATTTGCATTCAATGTAATTATTTTTACAAATGTGTGTGTCATAATTCAATACAAAGATTGTATTGTTTTTTTTCTCTCTATATGAAATGAAACAAATAATGAACTTTAAGATACGACAAAACCAATTCTATATGTATACTAAATGGATGTTGAAAATGTAAAATGTGTTATAGTGTTAAAAATTGTTTAGAAACCTATATGTATAACATAATAATTCAACAACAAAGAAAAACAGCAGATCCAAAAATTTTAAATAATAAAAAAAATTTTAATTCAATTTAAATTCAATTGAATTTTGCGTTTAATTTTTCTTTTTTGCTTTATCAAAATTCTAAATTGGCAAAATCAAATTGCAAATTTCATTAGTTGTCAAGTTCCAAAAAAAAACATAAAAATTAAAAGTTAACTGTGATGAAAATTTAACTACATTAATCTATATAAAAAAAGTAAGCATCTAACAGCTAAACAATCAACGGCGTACAATTAAACAAACCCTTTATTTGCTCAATATAACTATAGATAATTTTGTGTGCTTTGCGGGTGTGTGTGTAGTTTTTTTCATGAATGTTATCATAAGCCAAATTCCACATCAAGATGAGAACAATTCATATTTAATTTTCACCAAATATCGACTCGAAAAAAGCATGTTCCAAATTCCTTTTTCAAGAGAATTCCTCTGAAAATAGATTTTATTATTATTAATATTTCTTTAGTACCATTGAATACGTATACCTAAGTTAAAGTCTTTATAAAGCTTGGGCTTGATATTCTAAGAACTTTCAAGTCAGCGATATAAGTATAACAGGAGGCACCATAAAGTGCATACATATATTTTTGATTAGCAGCAAAGTAGAGTCGACAAAGTCAGATTCGGAATACAAAGAGCTTATGGCCTTTGTCGAAGGACGGCGATAGTAACACTTCCCTGGTGAAATGCCGAAGCGTTTGTCAACATTTGACAGGACAAACTACAGTTTTGTAGGTTATACATATTAACTTTGTACGGAAGTATGTATCAGACAGAAGGAGGCAAAGCCGTTTCAGTATCAAAAGCCGAGTCAGTTGGGTCCCTCTAATAGAAGGCCTCTATCCATATCTTCATGAACGAGTCGACAAAAAAGGTGTAGGTTCCTGAATATTATAAACTGACATATCTTATTTAAAATATTTTCTGGCATTCTGCGCTCGCCCGCAAATCGGCTAAAATTAATTTCAAGACTATTTGTATACCCCTTAAGGATTCGCAAAACAGATTTGTTATGAGGATCGGACTATACGCAGGGGAGAGCACTGAATTTCCAACGTACATAAATTGCGGCTTATTTCTCATTGTGTGGATGAGTTTTAATGTACACTTGTTGACATTGAAATAGGTGTTAAAATATTGTATTTTTTAAACTCATGGGATTTTGGATTATTAAGGATTTTTTAGAAAACTTTGATTAGCTTACGAAAAAGCCATAAATTATGATTAAGGTTTCTAAAATATATTGTAACATATAAACTGTATCTAAGATATAATTTAAAATTTGAAAGTATTTTCTATACATTTTACGTCAAAATATATTTTCAGTAGTTATCAAACACCTTATTTAGACAATGATAAAACGGGCCTTACTCATTTAACGTGTGAGGTGATATTTTGGGTCCAGAACTTTACTAGGGAGTCGTGCTAAAATAATACGCATAGTTTTTCATAAGCGTGAATAACTTTAAATTTGACTTGAATCTTATTTTTAAGTAATCCTTCAATAGATTTACGAGTAAGTTAAATTGAGATCAAAGAACTTCTATGACAATAAATTATCTGTCCGATCCTGTCTAAATCTATGAAAAAGCCACACTCAGAGAAAAATCCAGTCCAGTTTATGACCTCAAGACCTCTTGTTCATAAGCTGTTAAAAAATGTTGGGTCTACTTTTATGAACGAATAGGAATAATTTAAGAACACACTGAGAATAATTATGTAACAGATTGGTATTAGCTTATAAACAATTAGGGGTCATCCTAAGAACTTATTTAAAGTACTCTATGAAAATTGGTGCTCAGCTCAGGAACATTTGTTTACTATTTTAGGATCGTTATGTTAACGAACCTTTCTCAATTTATACCCATTTATTCTACATTGGATATATTTATATTGGTTCGATATTTAGAACAGAAGTTCTCAATTTATAGATTGTTTATAATTTAACCGTTTTGATAAAAATACACCTTAAATTAATGTTTTAGTATTTTTTTGAATTGGCTATATAATTTATTTTTTTTAATTTATCTCTTAATCTCTTAACGTCTTTTGTTCAGCTTATTTGGGCTTTGTCGAATATCTTTGCTTGGCAGTGGTAGAGTTCTGGTCTTAAGCCTGAAGGGAGAATCTGATTGAACTTAAATATAAGGAACAAGGACAACATTGCTTTTGGGCCACTGATCATTCATTACCAGCTCAGCATTTCCGCTCCGCTACAGGAGTCTACATTTCGTTGTATCACAGCTTGAAACTGTCTTGTGCGGTTTTGACGTCGATGTCCGTGCTGCTCTTCTTGTCCGTGATGATCATTCGATTTGGGCTTGCTCCCACCGGGTCAAACAAAACATAAATTTATTTTTCAAGCAACAAGACATCAATGACAACAAAGAAAATTGAATAAATATATTAAAATTGTAGAGCTAATAACGTTCATAATTACAAGCTTTCAGAAAGTATGCTTTTCACTAACTTTAAAAAAAATATACTCACGCTCATTAGAAATATCCCTTCGCACACAGAAAAAGCAATGATAACAGCACAACTGTATAATTGAAGTCGTCGCCTGTTTTTTTTAAGTAAATGAAAAATGTTTCACCCATTATCGTTTAAATTTTTTGTGAACGGTAATATAGATTTGATACCAACTCGGTAATTTTTAGGGGTTGTTTATGTTGTTAAATTTGGAGCGCAGCTCATAATCAGTTTTCATGAATCGAGAACAGTTGTTCATATTTTAAATAAAATAGTAGTCGTTTTGACAACAACAAAATGAGAACAATACGGTCATGAGTCACAAACGATTGCGCTTGATTTTTCTCGTTCATACTGTTAGGTTTTAAATATTTTGTCCACATAACACGGTCGTATACTATCTTTAAATATTAAAAACTAAATTTGACTAAAAAGTATTGGCAGATTCCGCAGACTGGTAACTTGTTGTTTTTCCAAATTTTTCCGGAGACGTTTATGTAGTTTTCAATCCTTTTATATTATATTTATCAATATTTTTCTCTGTCTTACAAGAGTTCGACTGTTCACAAGCTTAAAACTTCAGCACCTGCTAAAAAAGTATATTTATCAGCTTTTCTTCGTTTATCCTTGATTTATTTTAATATATGTTACACATTTGACTACCGGTGCAGAGGCTGCACAGAATATAAAGGTTTTTTACTTAATTTTGATAGGTGTTCGATGACTAACATAATTTTTAAAATATATTAAGAAAATTTTATTTGCCGTGATTATATTGTGTTTATGAATTTGAATTTAAAGGAATTATTTAATATGTGTTTTGATTTAATACCTACAATCATAATTTATCCCTACCTCGTAAGCTTATCAAAGCTATACAAAAAATAATACGATAAGGGCTCAAAATCCTATGCATTAAAATAACAAAATATTTGTACACCTATTTCATGTCGTCATGAGTACGTGAGTGAAAATAATTTTTAAGGTACATAAGGGCACAGGGTATCTGCAGTCGAGCACTATCGACTGGAGCTTTCTTGATTGTTTTCATATGATTTGTTTTTGTTTTATTTTGCAATAAACACACTCACACTGAAATACACACAGGAAGACACAACAAACGCATGGAATTAAAATTCTTATACGCAAATTAAAATATGTATGTGCTTTTCATCTTTCCTTTTTTCTCTTTCTATCTCTCTTTTTCTTTGGTTTATTACCATTGCTGCCCGCTGCTGCCCGCTGCCTGCTTTAATTGCTGCTCTGCTCAACTCACACACACACACAAACACACACACTTATGCAAGCAACAGAAATTTGCATAACAACAAATTGAAAATATGAACGAAGCGAAAGGCAAAAAATAAAATAAAACGAAACCGAACGCGAATTGTCAAACTAGCAACGAAACGGTCAAAAGTATGCAATTATAGTCAAGTGTGTGGATGTGTTTATACATATGTATTTGTCGTTTTGCACTATCCATACAAACCGGAGTAAGCCAAAGGCCTTGGCTGCATAGAGTACAGAAAACTGTTGCATTTATTGACTACCCTGAAAACAACCAGGCAAAAATTCTCGATTTGCAATTATCGTCAATTGTGCCAAAGGTCAAAATATGCATAACCATTGCCGATTGACGTACGAATACTTATGCACTCACATACATACATATGTAAGTATAAAATGTAGTGTGTGCGAATTTAATTTAAATGTATTTATATCTCGATGGGGCGTGCCCACATAAGTATGCAACAGCATTTTACCAATGACTGCATGCGTAACGAAAGCTTTATAACAAAAACAACTACCGACTAACCAAAAAAACCAAAACAAAAAACCAAAATTAACAAATTTAAAAAAACTAACTACCAATTATAAAAAAAAATAAAAAACATCTTACTAAGAGAATACTATATTTATACAAAAATTACGTGTTTTACCAACAGTCAAGTTAGGACATTGAAATGCTGAAACTCTGAAACTATTAAAACAATTAAACGACATAGTTATTAAATGAACAAACCCGTTTAAATTTGGATTTTATGGTAAACATATCAGAAATCAGACTTTTAAGAGTTTACCATCTCCTCTTTGCTCGTGAATTTACTGATTGGTAAAGCCTGGAAAGTTAAGGAAGAAAATGCCATATAAAAGAAAAGAGAGAATTTTAAATTAAAAATAAATAATAGTTAATACTGCTGCCGTGTCCGAAATTTAAGTTGATTGGGCTTTTAAAGTCACTTCTTCAATCTGTTAGTATCTGCGAAAATGTTCCATAGTCGAGTTAAATTGTAACTCAGATATGTTTTTAAATGTGCCATTAATTTCCATGAATTTTTCTTCAACATGTCTTTGAGTTAATTTTGCTGAGACTTTAAAAAGACATTGAACAAAAAGCCTAGTGCACTTCAAATGATATGTCTATGTACTAGACCGTTCAAAAAGTCCCCGGACTGACAGTGAAAAAAACCTTTTTTATTTTTTAATCAATATATTTATTCAATATAGTCTCCGTCTAGCTTAATGCACCTTGTTTAACGGTCTCTCAAAATAGGCTTCAGTTTTCCATTCAACTTCTTCATTGGAGTACAATTGTTTTCCCTGGAGCCATATTTTCAAGTTTAAAAACAGATAGTTATCACTGGAGACCAGATCTGGGGAATATGGAGGATGAGGAAGCAATTCCCAACTTAATTCTTTGATTTTTTCCATCGTAAAAGCGGCTTTGTGAGATGGTGCATTGTCTTGATGAAAAAGGATTTTTTTCTTTGCCAAATGCGGGCGTTTCTTCTTAATTTCGTCATTCACACGATCAAGCAATGCTGAGTAATATTCTTTGTTGCATTTTTCACCCTTTTTAAGAACGTCGCTGTGAATTATACCATGTCCATCCCAAAATACACTGGCAAAAACCTTACCAGCCTAGAGCCTAGAAATTAACTAGTCAGTCAAAAAAAATTTATTTTAAAATTTTAGTGCAGTGGCCTATGTGTCAGTCAGGGGACTTTTTGAACGATCTAGTATACTACAGACACATAAATACATGCGTACATATATACATATAGATATAAATATTTATATTTGGTATGTACTGTGTACACTGTGCACATTTTGTGTGGTCGCAGAATCTTATTTACATGTGTATATTAGTGATGTAAAAAAAAACTCGATAGATCGATTTTTTTTATATATTTTGTATACATAAATATACATATTTCTTGTGCAAAAACCGATTCATAAATTTTTTGATATTACAAAAAAATTAATTTTAAATACAAATGTGTGTATGTATATATGTATATAAATATAATTCATGCTTAAAGTCAGTATTACCTTGATTTCTTTACATCACTAGTATATATATAAATAAGGTTAGGATTTCCGCTCGGCAGTCTGATTGTAATACCTTCCGCAAAGGTGCATACTGCTGACCACTTTGTTTTGGCTGTTCAGCATCTGTGGGATAAAGTTTGTTGCCATGATTTCACTACCCAGGGTGCTTTCTGCTTCCTCGGCTTATACTTAAAAATTTGTATCTGTGGGGGTGAATCAATAAGACAGAACTAATGAAAACAATAATTAAAACAAATCAAATAAAATCAATATTTAAATCTAAAATTGGACCAGAAAATCTAAATATGAAAGCTACAAAGAACAAGTAACTCAAAAACATAAATGTAGTAGTTTTCATGAATAATTAAGAATATTCATATTGACAAATAGATAAAAAAAATAGTTATTCAAATATGATATTAATTAATAAAATTGATGTATTGTATTGTTAAAAGTAGACATAAGAGACACGAAAGACACAACAGTAAGGCTTTATTCTGATTACAACAAACCAATTAAATAAACAATAGCAGAAAGCCGTCATAACTTATATGAATAGTTCATTATTTACATATGTATGATTAAGCTGATATGATTCAAATTGTGTTAATTGTGTGAGTAAATGGAAGGTGAGTAAATTTCCGGACTCGACTAAAAGGAATTGGAACTGTATTCATGTGTCCATCATATAAGTTAAACTTATCCGCTCTATCTATCAGATATGCATATGTATATATATGTATAATAAATGAATATCTGTATTTTAGCTGTAGTCTTCCAATAACAAATAAATCAAATCTCAACAGCTCTCCAATCTGCCTTGTCCTGAGAACGAGAAAAAGAACCAAGAACAAGTGCAAAAATACTAATACTTATTTACTTAGACAACCTGTAGCAAATTGGTACCTTATCTGAAACACCTAAAATAGCTTTCAATTTTACAAACAACTAAAAATACATAAACAACAACTGCACCAAGTGCGGTAACCAAGACAGAAACCCACATTTTAATGACAAACAAAAACAAAATTGAGGCATTTGACGATTTGTCACGCTAGAAAACAGCGTCGAAACCAAAAGAATAATACTTTCAAAATAATGAAATTCAGAAAAATCAAATTGTATTGAAACAAATAAAAATTAAAATGAAAAATATAACGATAGTTACAAAATATTGCATTATTTTTAGATAAATGTTGACACAGTACGAATAATCATGAGAATTTAAAACTTAACAAAATACGAAGCAAAATCGTGCATACTAACTGATTCTTAACTCTATAATATTAACACTTAGCCTATCCAACTTTTTCACACTTTAAACTATAACTAATGCTAAAAAAATCAAAAGTTTAACTTCTCATTATATCTTAGATGACTACTTATAAATCTTTAAATAGCTAAGTTTCTAACTTTTCTCCTTCGAAACATATTGGTTTCTTGTTATAAATATATTATGTATCCTTAAAAATATATGACTTAATACAGAAAATGTGTATACGCATGCACAGCCTAGTACACATACCCTGAACAAAGCAACACAGAATTCCAACTGTTGAAAGATACCCACTCAATGCCAAGCAAATCAAAACAATATTCACCCACTTTGAACTCTGTCCCACCCAAGCAAAACTGCAATCTCAAACAAGTCTCAAGAACTAAACAAACAACCGAATACACATAAATAAGTACGTTTATGCAATGGCTAAAATCGGGTTATTCAATAAACACATTTACAGCTCACCACGATAGCAGCCTGAGGCAGTTGAAGTAATAAAAGTATTTAGCTGAATATTAAGGCTAAGTACTGACACACATTTTATCATTGACAGACGAATACCATATATGATTTTACATTTCGATGCAACCAAGCGTTGAATATTTTTTAAGACTTGGTTCGGCCTATTATAAGTACTTCTTACGAGTAACCAAGTAATTCAAAAAGTCGTAATTTTAAGGAATGCCATTGAATATGGGAACCCGAATATACTTAACTTGAGTATTGAACACAGGCAAAGGTGCATACATAACTTTTTTTTATTTTAGGCCCTATGAAAAATCAATAAAACAAAAGAGTGTTACACATTAATGTATGTATATAGTCTATACGTATTCATGTTGATTTTTATGTACATTTTATAAAACTGTTAAAATCAAATTTTACCAATGAAACAAGAAATACAAAATAAAAAGAAAAAAAAATAAAAAAGAAAACTAAACCTCTTGGTCAGTAGAAAATACGAGTATTTAACAAGCCAATAAAAGAACTAAATGTGAAAAAAATCTCGTTTTAGAGAATTTTCTATTAGTGTTACCTTATTGTTTTTTAAATGCTTTTTTATATTGTTAATGTTGCGAGATAGAACTTGAAACAAACATGGTACCAAATTTACTGTAAAAATAAGAATAATAATAAATGTATATTTTTTTTGTTTTATGAATTACTAACTAAAACCCTAAGAAAAGTTGGGAGAAAATACATGTCATAGCATTAGACTAAGTAAAATTATTGTATTAAAATTTCAGTGTGACTTAAATAATAATGAAGATAGGACAGGCCAGTCTGACCAGTCAGGCTACCAAAACTTATTAGATTAATTAAACATAGTTTAAAACGGTGTGCTCTCTAAAAAAAAACTGCAATTCACAAAATATCAGAAAAATCTATTGTTACCAAAAGCCCACAAATAAGTAATTCCAAAAAAAAAAAAGATGCATTCTTATATCAAAGGAAGTACTCAAGTATTTTAAACCTATATAAATGTTCGCAAGCATGCTCCATCAACACTGCGATTGCGAATGCGAATGCGTACGGGTGAAGTAACTCTGGGTTGAACCTGAACTCGTCCTCAAACTCGGACACAGAAACCAAAAGAAGAGCAAACCAAAAACTAAAAGATAAAATATAAAAACAAGGGTATAAAATGAAATAAATGTTAAAAGAAAATTATTGAAAATTTATCGATTACGAATATATTATAGGTGTAATGCATTGCAGATCTTTTTTGATGTACATTTTAAATGAAAACTTTCCATGAAATTAAAAAAAAAACCAGTTTAAAAACTTTAAAGCAAATCGATTAAATCCAATGGCATGACTAAAAATGCAAAAATAAAAATTAAGGAAAGTAAACAAACATTTAATTATAACAAAATAATACCACAGAGGAGAAATAACTTTTTTTTTGTAAAGTTTAAATATGCATATAAAACGAATGTATGAAAATATAAATGCGTAATAAAACTATGAAATAAATGTGCGTTTTCAATTCAACCGACTATTTTGAAGTAAAATATTTGTATTCAAAGGAATGCATCTCCAAACGATTCGCCATCCACGATATTTTCGTCGTAATGCGCTTAAACGCGTCGATTATCATGGGGACTATGCCCGCAGCGGTCAGTGGAAGAGTTGGGCGCTGGGTTTCTGGCGACCCCAAATGCTATTTGCCTGTTTACGCCGCATTGTGCAGTTTAACATGGCTCGTTGGACTGCAAAGTTGGAGCCAAAGTTTTACAGCATGTAAATTAGCCATATGCAGCAGCAGTGCAGCAAATCAACTGAAAGCATTTCGGGGCGAGGAGTGCAACCAATTGCAAACGTGTACGAGAAGCAGGGCATTAAGGCAAGTGAGGCAGGTATAAATTGGATCCCATTCAAAGTTTATTTTATTATATCCATGAGGAGTGTATTAAAATGTAGTCAAGCAGCGTGTTATGCATTGGTAGGTATAGGAATATTCTTGACCGTTGCGAGGAGATGAGGCGATATAGCCATTTTCCGCTGGCCTTTCTGCCTCGCTTATATGCAGATTTGTTTAACAATTTTAAACCATAGGTTTGCAAATTTGTTTGGTTTCTTGAGATATCTCAATCAATTTGGCAGATGGTGTACTTGATGTTGTTCTGAACAAGTTTGGCTAAAATGAGCGATAATGCCTGATCAAATGAGGCAGAATGTTCATGTTCATATCTATCGTCAAGAAAATGAGGGCAAAAGTTTTGTTAACATGTGGGCGGCTAACCCAAAATGACAAGAAAACTTTCTTAATTGTTACATCACGAGCAAAGCAATTCCACAGCAACAACCACGTTCATCCGTTCGCGTATGACCGGTCGGAAGGCACGCGTCCTGGCCCTAATTATTGTAATCGTTAATTAAATCATGTTGTTGAAGAAATTAAGTTATTGACAGCACAAGTACCTCCTTTTTGAGGGAAGCGTGGCTAATTACTAGTCCAGAAGTGCATGCTAACACGTATTATATCTGCCCGTGGGTGTAGATGATGTGCATGTGAGTTTGCGAGTGTCACGTGCATGTCATTCCACGACCATTCACGTTTGACTTAAGGTATGAAGCGCATCGATTACCCTCTGAATCCAATTCAAATTTATCCGAGTACAGTTTGGAACAGAACAAATTAAACAAACACAACCTTATTACCAAGCCCTACTACACGAATGAAGGTCAAAGGACCAGATATGGCATCTCTCTCTAACCAAGAGACCGCCGGCAACTGTTAACGATGCCAGCAACCGCTGAACAGTGGTTGGCTTGTATGGAGTTGAGGTCATAAATACTTCTAGTGGTGCTATCGTAATGAAATTTTTACCAAAAATCTAGACAAATATTAGAAATATACGAGTACAATGAAAAAATTGTCCGAATCGTTCGACTATATCCTATAGCTCCCATACAAGCGATCCGGTCAAATCTTAATGACTATTATTTTTATAATTATTTTACAAGATAATTGATTCAGCTTCAATATTTGGCCTTTTAATGAGGTATGCTAGCTAGTGAAATCTTGAGAACCAAAACGGAATTCTTGGCATACAATGAAATTGAAGTCATTGCGCTTATACGAAGCTAGCAGCCAAAAATACTTCCAGTAGAGATGTATCAGCTTTTTTCTTTATTATATCTACATTACAGTAATATTTTAAGAAATAATGGCCGCGATTTTACTAATAAATCAAGAAACAAAAATTCTTTACAGGTATGAATTAATAAAAACAATCATAAATTCTGATAATATTCATCTTAATCATCTAATAACAAATACATAATACAATACAATATATAATAACTTTGTCTTTTGTGTGCACGCAACTTTCAACAGTGAATCTGCGTCGCGCATAGAAAAAGTGCTTCAAAAACAAAGACCTTAGGTTAGTTTACAAGAGCATCAGCAAGGTTCAGTAGCTGAACTAAACATTTTTATAATTTTAACATTTTATCAATTATCAAGTAAAAAAATTTTTAAAATGTTTTAATTATGTATTGTGCAGCGTTTTCCTGACTCTGTACAAAGAAAGCGAACATTTAGTCACACTTTCGATTTAATATATAATGCGAAATAGTGTAGGTCATCTTGGCCACGCAAAATATTCATACTAATCAAACTTTGGATTTGATGCTCCGGTGCCGACAATCAAATATAGCGCATTGAGGTACAACACTGACTTGGGAGAGGAATGAGGAAAAGACGACAAGAAGCATTTGCAGCAGGGTAAGTCTGTGCTATTATGCCTTAGCCCATAGACCGCAGATATCTGCCGCAAAATTATGCAGATTTGCGAAACATAGCAAGTCGGCTTATTTGCTGTCAGACAACAGCGCAAAAAAAATTGGCAACTTGGCAATGAACAGAGCTGGTGATTAGTACAAAAGCTGCTTGAATTAGCGAAGTTATGAATATATAGCATAACTATCTTAAATGTTCTTTATTTCATGATGCGAACAATTAACATGCTATATATGCACAGAAGATCAGAAAAGGGGTCAATATAAATACATATAAAGAAGCGCGTCATAGTTAAAATGATCTTGGACATTATACACAACTGTGGACTAAATTTAAACTTAATGCCACATATTGTTGATGACAGAAATTTTTATTTATCAAATTAAAATAAACAAAACTCCCTACGAAATTGGAGCTCATGGTATGCAGGCAGATCGAATTGTTGAATATGAGTCCCAACAAGAACCACGCGATATGTGATGGGTATTGAACTTGACAAATTTATTTCGATTGTAAATGAGCATTTCGGACAAAGAATTGTAGGAATTCATTAAGACTTATTAACAATAAAACGAATTAGGAAGTTGCAAAATAAAAATAAAATTTTAAATATTCTAAAAGTAACAATTGTTTTTTTTTAACAAATTTAATTTTAGTGGTAAGATACTATATAATTCATTTCTATTTATTATTTTCGGATCAAATAATTCATTTATTCAATATGTTCATTTCAGATAAACTGAGTGACTATAAAGTTTATATTAATATGTCTAATGACCCATTGTTGTCAAGAATTGGAAATAGAATTGAACAACATATTTGACTTGCAGAATAATTTTGTTTTGGTTGGTGCTCGCATCCATTCCTTTTTAAGTTGTCCGATTACAAACATATGTTAAGACTTTTGTTTAACTTGTTCGATCGCAAAAACTTTGAAAACAAACCCAGATGCCACAGAGTCCACCGCCACCGTTATCATGAGGCCTAGGTGCAGGGAAAGGGCATAAGGCTGAGTTGACTTTAGATTCGAGTGTGATGTCGGCCCCCAGGCCTGAGGGTAATCTGTTAGCTTTAGCAGGCGTCGCTGCAGTTTCATTTAATTTGCCACATTGCAGCCTCAACTGGTTGTCCTCGATAAAGTTTCAAATACGAATTTAGCGACTTTCCAAAAAGCCCCCGATGCTTTGAGTCAACATTTATGACAGTTCTTATGCGCTCCCTTGAACCTTTCATCCTCTGCCCAGTTCCCTCTGTTCTCTGTAATTTGTTCTTTCCCCTTTCCATAACACATAGATGCTGTTTATGCAAAACTTTTCAATTGCATTTAAGCCTTGACTAGCGTAATTTGGCAACCCCGGCACAAGCCCCTCCCACCATATCGCCTTTGGCCATGCCCTGTTTATCCATCTTCCTTAAATTTGCTTGTATTTTCCCATTGCCTTTAACTTGGTTGCGTGCCACGCTTTGTTCACGCTGCGTTTACTTTGCTTCTATCTGGTTTCCTCCTGCTTTTTATTATGATTATTAAATTTGTCAGTCTTTTTGTAGTGTGTTCCAGAGTGCATGTGTAAGTCAACTAAAATATTAGCAGGTCCCCTAGATTTTTAATATCTTACGCACCTTCAGCAAATTATGTAAATTATGAATATTGTTTTCATAACATAATAAGTTTCTACTTAGGTGATCAACAGCCATAGGTTTACTATATATAACCCACACATATACAATCACATGAGATTGAAAAAGTTCGAGTTATGGAGACTTCGACTTTCGAATTCGAGTTGTAGACGTTCGAGTTATGGAATTTCAACTGTATTTCAATTGAGCATTAAGCATAGTACGCTCTAGCCGAAAATATTTTTGCAAGGCCAAAACTCCATATAAAAAAAGGGTTGCAAACATGCTCGAAATTATTTTGTAAGGCCATTTCTAAACGTATGTACGCTGTACCTAAATATGGGCAGCTCAGAATATTTTCTGGCATTTTACAACACTGTTTGGTCAACAGATGGCAGCTTTATTTTGACCTTTCAAAACAACGATTCAATCGATGTTTTGAAAGGTCAAAATCTTTTTGAACAGAAATGGCGACCAACAAGCAGCAAAATAAAAGCCGAATTGAGATCTTTGAACACAAAGAGCGAATTAGACTGATTGAAGAGGTGCAACAGAAACCAATATTGTGAGATTTGACCGAAAAAAAAACATATTGACTTGATTTTTATAATCAATAATTTTTAGTTTAATAAATAGGGTATTAGTCGCTGCCACTTCTCAAATCATGTCTATTTGGTCAATTTTCTCTATTTTGTTGTGCTCTATGTTATTTATTTGTTTTGTTTATTTGTTGTGCACAGCTGACGCAACAGTGTGACCACAGCAGCAAAAGACCAACAATCTCTCAACTTTTTAGTGATTTTTGGTATTATGCTGTCACACTGAAGTTTGTAAGGCCGGACTTCAAAACATCGAACATTTCGAGCGTCCAAAATGTTTTCAGCTAGAGCGTACTACGCTTTAACGCATAACGTAAATTTCTCTAGCTAATCAATCTTTTCTCCTCCCACATTTTAAAAGTCACTTGCACACAAACACCATACTCATATAAAAATAACAGTGACTTGTAATTAATATGCAAAAACAAAAGACATTTATAACATGGCCTACGTGTAACTTGTAATTACATTAAAAGCATCTATATGTAATAAAAAACCTACATGTCTTGCGTCGCTCTCTCTTCCCCCGCTATCGCTCTCGCTCTAGAATATAGATCGAAACAGAAGAAATATTAACCCACACACAGACAGAGAAGAGAGATGGATTGAGACGGACACATGTAGTGAAGAACAACATGTAGTAGATAGAGACACAAAAACGTCTTGATGCTGAATGTGATTCGTTGTCGGCAGACACGTTCATTGAAGAGAAAATATTGAATAGTCCTATCGCAAGACTGATGATTATCTTTCGGATGTCACGTTACATCTATAAGACTGGCGTTCAACTTGCAACAGTTGTGAAACTTTGAATCTTTGAACTTTATATGAAGTCGATTCTCCAAGTGTGCATATTGTGGTGCTTGCTTAATTTGAAGCCAATTCATATTCAATGCAATAATGCCTGTTAGAATACAAGCATTTTACAACATTAATATTGTGCAACCAATATCTGAAATATTTAGCTATACAGATTTTTTAAAAACTTCAAACCCCTTTGTAATTTAAGAACAGCAGTTGCTACAACATAACCATTGTTGTTTTTGTAATCATCCTCAATTTAAACAAAAGCGATTAACAAAAGTCTGAACACTTTATCAGTGCTGACTATCTATCCTTCACTTTGCTTACTGTCAATTAGCCGACATTCAGCGTTACTGTTTGTGTTATGTCCGAGAACGCCCAGCTTCCATATTTCAGTTATTTTTCACTCGATGACCTCTCTCGAGTGACCGAACATTCTGTTGACAAATTTAATTGAGCATGATTAAATTCCAACTTTTTATTGAACACTTAACATTAAAATCAGATTACAGGCAGAGTCAACATAAGTATTAAAGCACGCCCATAAGCATGACAAAACCCAAATGGATAATGTCAAACCGGGCGTAGCCAATAAATACATATACAATCTGAATAGTTATACCCTGCAAATTCAAAGTAAGTAATTAAGCCGTAAAATTTTTCGATGAATCTTTATTGGTATCTCCCAAACAAACACGCATCCACCCCCTATTTTCTCATATTTTGCTAGTGTTATCGTGGCTAAAATCGTTGAATTTGCTCATAAAGGAGAACATTGATCTTTCAAAATTCTCTAGATGTTGTATCAGGGAGAGTCATAAGAAAGAGGCTTATTCTCCTATTCTCGTTATATTCCGTCCGTGTATACATTCGAATGTTCGCTTAAGAGTGTGAGCGTGGACCAGTACGTGAATCATGGGGCGAATTGATGATCAAACTAAAGTCCAGGAAAATAGGATAAAAGCGTCAACTACAACAATAACTTGATTGAATGAACAGTTAATGGCTTTGTCATTTACATTTAAAGTTAATGCGCTTTTCTCGTCTTCAGACTCTGATGCTTATAATTTAATTGGATTATTTATTTTTGCTTTGCACAAGTTCCTCCTCCCTAGGGGTACCCACTTCGAATAAGAGAAATGGGTGGAGTGGCCTGCCGTCCCCCACTCGCCGTTTTGTTTTCCCTGTCACTTATTATTTGTCATATAACAGCTCCGCGTCAGTTTGTTATTGTTGTTGCCCTTGTCGTTTTTCACCTAAATTCGGTATGATAATATAATTAAATTTTAATGCTTCTTAAATTCTAGAAATTCAGCATATATTAATATTATATAATTCATCAATATACATTTATTATTTTACATTAATTTACATGAATAGTTGTTAACTGAAAGCCTGCATTTCGAATCTTCTGCCATCAATAGTTCGTTAGCTTGAACAGCTTTAAAAATCGACTGTATAAAGAAAAATTGTTATTTTCCCAATAGTTGAGTGGCAGCACCTAACTTATGCAAGTTACTTACCTGGTACCGCAGATTTATGTCCAGCTATTAATCAAATCCAGGCGCAAGGTAGTAAAGTTTTATTGCCACTTGGCGGCCAGTATCTGCCGAAGAGTCGGCGCATTGCAGACTACGCCTAAATTTATGCTAACTGCCTACCTAAACTGGCATTCAATTTGAAATTGGCTGCAAAAAGTTGAGATTGAGATTGCTGAAATATGACTCGAATGGTTGTTGGTTCATTGGTTTGCTGGCTCGCTGGCTCGCTCTCATGTGGCTTATCTGGCAACCTGACGTAGCGCATTTGATTAGTAATTTTTCAGCGTTGCTCGTTCAATTTGATGGGTCGCCTGTATCTGTGTACGCGTTGTGGTTGCTGTGAATAAGTCTGCATTCTATTCACGATAATGCTT
>JBAMBJ010001017.1:0-47869 GCA_037043495.1 Drosophila recens | reverse complement strand
CACTCTAATGTACATAGCACGTCGGCTGAATAGTTCGTTGTTTGATACATAGACGGTGACATATTTTAATTGGGAATCATCAATCTTCAAACGCTACACAGTTAAAGCTGTTTAAATGACGCAACTTTAATGATCAAGATCCAAAAAAATGCATCCTATGCTTTATTTTATGATAAAAAATCCTTTCAATCCAAAGCTTGACTTGACAAGTAGTAATTGTACTCTGCTATCATAATAAATGGTAAAGAAGTGGTTCGGTGACTTTTCAGTGATTAACCGAACCTCCAGAAAATGTGGTTACACCGGATAGTAAAAATGTCACAAAATGTTATTATGCATAATCATTTGTCCATGAGAAAGTTTAATTTCTGAATGGACACGTAATCTGAGAGTTTAAAAGAAAGATAACGACATCATCGTCCTATAAGAAAGTATTAAGCCGAAATTTGCCAAGTAAATATTGTTTTAGTGGATAAGAGTACCTAAGGGCCTGTAGTAGACAAGAGTATTGTTACCTGTTTTTTATAGTTATTGTTTTTGCTATCGTTTCTGGTCAAAATGGTTGTTTATTTTCAGAATGTCAACAATTTTGTTTGTGCGTCCCCTCATTAAACACATTTACTCACATATTCCACCTGTTTGGGTTAACCGCGATGGCCAAACAAATAAATCAACCATCAGAAGACAGAACGACAAATAGGAATACATACATACATATAGTGGATGTATAATAATTTTAATTTCCGCAAAAGGATCAGCCTGGATTAAGTTCACAGCGAAACGCAATAAATTATGATGCGCACTTTTAGAGCACGAAAACAAAAACAATAACAATGCTTAATTAATAACTTGCAAACAAATAATGTCCACAACAATAACACAAATAATTAATTCATGATGCGAAAATGCCTTCCCTGTACAAATTGAAGCATAAATGTGATACTCAACTGAGAGCTGAGTGAACTGTTAATTCATCTGTATGAATGCGTCGATCTTAGAGCTCAAATTTGATATGCAAGTTTTTGTATTTTAAACATTGGCTGTCACGTCTGTTTCGAAAACTTCAAAGCAATTGGTAAAAAACTCAAAAGTTACTTACGAAAAAGTGTTGTACAACGCTTTTGAAAAGCTTAATAAACTCTTTGTTCTTTTAAATACAGGGTCTACAAAATTAAGAACAGTAAGCTGTAATGATTTCCAATAAATAATGTAAACAAATGTGTTTTCACCGACAGTAAATAATAGATATTAATATATTAATTAAAACACCATATATTCAAAGGATATTCGAGGGCGTCGCAGCAAAACCTAGTGTAAGGAAAAGTGCTGGAAACTGAAAATCATAGTATTTAGAAGGCAACTCAAGGCCTAGAAACACGAACATGGAAAAGCAAAACACGCAGCAAGAAAGTTAAAATTACGATTATTTATTATAATAAATATAATATTTTAAAAAAATGTATTATTCGGTTTTTCCTTCACTAGTAAAATTTGGTTGAGATAGAGATTAACTCAAAATTACCTTGAAGTCAGGTGACTGTCTTAACTTAGTTGTCAGCATTTTAAACTATTTTATTCATTTAAATTAGAAGTTGATTTTACGTGTATTTAAAAATGTATATATTCAGATTATATATAATAAAATTTAAAATATATTGTTGGTATATATTTTTGTGGATCTATTTGTATTTAGGATACAATTTTCATATCGAGGGGATACCATTTATTATATGGTATATCCGCAAATTAATGATCTGATATTTACGGTGTCTGATTATGAATATGAAATACTAAAATTATTTGTTCTCTTTGCATGCATCTGTTAGGTCAGGTGACCTGGGTGAAGGGAAGATAAGTAAATTGCTCGACAATTGACACAAGTCATGTGCAAATTGCTGTGCCATCTAATAAGGCGCTTAATGCAATTAGGAGTAGGGGTGGCAGAGGCAGAGGTGGCACTAGAGGGATCCGATGTGGTACGAGTCCTTAGCGTGCGGTACGATGGATGCCCATAAAACAATGCCAAAGTGGCAAGATAAAAGCGCCAGATACAAAAAGGCAAACAATGAAATCGCCGCCGGCTGTACGCCGTCCAAAGAATGAAAACGCAAAATGAGCTGCGCCAAATGAAGACGCCACCGACTGTGTAGGGGGAGCAACATAAAATGTTTAAATATTGTATTCTTTTTTTTCTCTTGTTTTTTTTGTTTTGTTTGTTGTCTTCCCCTCCATTGCTCTGGTTCAGCTGCTTGAGTGGCATTTTGCGCATACTTTGGCGCTTTGTTAGAGTTTATCAGAAGCTTTTGATCTCGACTGTCCAACGGTTTCGCTGTCCGATGCTCTCTACCAAAGAGATTAGAAGCCCTGAACCACATCCTTGACGTAAACAGAGAGAGAGAGAGAGAGAGAGAGAGAGAGAGAGACGAAAAGAAAGTGAGAAAAAGAGAAAGGCGACTTCACCATATCGGAATGCGCGTCCAAGTCGGTGTCCGAGAGCTTTTGCTGGAGTTTGAGTTGAGTTCGACTGCGCTTGTTATTTAAGCAAAAATTTGTTTATTATTGCTTTTATTTCCATGCTTCTGTCTCCGTCTCTATCTCTGTCTCTGTATCTGTGTATTCGTGTTGACTGTAAATATATGATGCGAGTATTATATCTGCTCTTTATCTTTATCTTTGGCCCCTCTTCTGTCCCTCAATTTGTTTGCCAAAATATTTGCTGTCCTGGCCTTTTAATGGGACTGTCTAATCGTCGCACTGTGGCTCGTTTTCCAAAAACTCGTGCCTAAAATCAATTTTCGAATTGTTCCGTTTAAAAAATTTTTTTATATTTTTGAATTAAGAAATGGTTGAAGTATTTTATGCAGGAGGTTTAATATTTAAAAAAAAATTTTTATAGACTGTGAAGCTCGTCAAAGTTGAAATATTTTTCCAAAATATGCCAAGAGACAAATGTTTCTCTTTATAAGGACAGAGCAGTCCATCTTTGAATTGAGCTAAGTCTTCGATTTTAACTTATTTATTTATATTAACTGATTTATATTTAAAAGTAAATCAGTGGTCGGCACCAACACAGTCATATGTTTGCATTGTGTTAGTGTGAATTTTTGTTCGCCTAACAGCGGAATAACAGCGAGATAACAGAAACAAATCGTAGCAGCGACGCATACGTGAGCGTACGTGAGCGGCAGCGCAGTAGCAGCCCACGAGATAGGACCGTGCCGACCCTTGAACTAAAGGCATGAAATAAAAACAAAATTAAAAAAAAAAAATTTTTTTTGAAAGAAAAATTTTGGTGGGTGTGGCATTGAAATGGCGTCAAACACTCTAAAATACCTAGGCGGGTGCAAAAAAAAAAAAATTTTTTTTACTTAGCATTTCTTTACGAAATTTACAAGTTTTTAAAAGTTTAAACACCAAATCGAAAAATCAAACTTATTTTGAAAAGTAAAAATTATAAACATTTCAACCAGATATTTCACATCTCAAAAGTTACAGGTTTTTGCCACCAACTTCGGCGAAACGAGCCACAGTGCGTCGTTAGTTCATAGAGTTCTTCGTTTAAATTGAGTTGCCAAGAGGCAAAAGGTCAGGCGAGTCAAATTTCTGCCATCATCCATAACGTATACGTTAGATACAGAAATATAAATATAAATATACATAAGTATAAGTATGGGTATAAGTGTGTACCCTGGATGTTCACAATTTTCATTTAACAAAGAGAAAACTTCATATGTTCATGTATACATATTTATGTAGTATGTATCTGTCATAGGTCAAGAAGACGTCACACATTTGAGAGAAGTAGATGGCAACAAAAACTTTTGAGCTACATACATACATGAACGTATATTAAATATCGGTTTAAAAAGAAAATTCCAAATTTCGGTTTTTTTCAACATTTAAAAATCAATCGGAAAAAAGTCAAGATAAAATTGTATAAAATTATACATTTTGAAAGGGCAATTTAAAGAAAAAAGTTTTTTCAAAAAACCCTTTTTTTCACTACCTAAGGTATCTGAGTGTGTTTGACATTTATTTTTGCCTTTCTTGCACCACACTTACTTTTATTTTGTTGTCAACAATCCTGGGATTAGGCTATGAATAGGCATAACATTGCAATTTACTGTAAGTAAGAGTATTAAAATGGGTGTCTCTGTAAATATCTTTTAGAATATGATTTGGACGGACGCACGAGATTCATTTTGAAGGTCAACCTACAGTTGGAAAAGAGCCCAAAATGATAAACTCAAAGGAAAAAAATCTGTATTTTTAATTATAATGTAATTTATAATAAATAATAAATAATAATAAATAATCAAGTATTATTTATGGATTAAAGATATATTGATTAAAACTTGTCCACCGAACAACAAATTTTCTAAAAGTTTAAGGGCTTCTCAATAAACTATAACATACTGATGTCACTTATAAATAAAACTAACCATAAAAGACGTATGTATATCGGAAAGTACTTTATGTGTATAAGCTCAGGCGAACAAGCCAATAGCTATAGCCTTTATTTACCAGCATATCATTCCTTTGTACATACTTATGTATGTATGAATGTACGGTCACTTTTAGCTTAATGGTCAACCAAGACGAGCTTAATTCGAAGGCAAAGCTAACACAGAAGTCAACTGCCTTCCTTAGCTAGTCCTGGGGCTGCTGGATGATGCTAATGATAAGGATATGGATACTGATAATAATGACGGATATCTGCAGAAGATGCCTAAATTGACTCAGTAGTGCAATTATTACTAATAGAGCCTAATAAGCACGTCCTAAGTGCTTCTTTGCACAAAGCAAGACTCGAAGGGGACCGAGCAAATAATGTGATAAACTCGATTAAATTTTCGGGGGGAGAGCAATAAAAGCGCGCCATCATCGCAATTGCAGGGCATGAATTGCAGTTTAAGAAATCATTTTCAGGCACACACAAAAAAACACACTCACATACACTTGGCTATATATTCTCACACACACATACACATACACGTATTTGACCATTAAGGTCGGCGATTGCGGCAATGGCGGCCGTCAACTGTGATGATGTTGTTGGTAGAGGGTCCTGGAAATGGAAATGGAAATGGAAGACAAAGAGTGTTGGAGGGAGAGGGTGGAGAGGAGGGGAGAGGAGGAGTGGTGCGGTAGAATGGGGGCTAGTGTGTGTGGTACACTAAACAGCCGTCGGCTTTGCTCGCACAAGGCGCATCCGCAACAACAACAACAGCAACAACAACAGCTGAAATATAAGCAGAAGCAGCAAAGAACTGAAGTGCCTTTAAGGGACATTCAAATATGCATGAAGCAAGAAGTGGAAATACATTCACCGAGAGAAGAAAAAAACAAGAAAGAAATCGCGCGGGCCGGGCAAGTCATTGAGGCATTGAGGCTGCGTGGCAGCTTGGCAGCTTGGAGCAGCAATCAGCAGTGAAATGAAGTAAAATACGTATAAAATAAAAGAAAAGCCATAACACACATACCTACCATGCATACGGCTATGACGATGACGATGCCGATGAGGATGCCGATGAGAATGCCGATGTCGATGCCGATAGCGACGTGCCACGTCGAGTCACCTCGGACAGTCGGTCGGAGAAGCTGCGGGGTTGCGGGCTGTATTCCGAGACCTTAAGCGCAAAATGAAACTGAAAGCAGCATAAAAATGAGCTTTAGCTGAACCGTGTGTTACGTTCCACACATGCTCATACCCACAAGCTTACGGACACATACAGACATAAACAGACTGCGCTATCACGACACGCGGCACAAGGCACATGGGATATAATCAAGTCCAAGTTGCAGACTGTCAGACTCCTGAAGTGAAGAACAACCGGGGAAGCCTACATTGGGGTTTAAGGGTGTGTTGGTTACTTTGTTAGCCACAGGCGAACGCAAAGGCCACTACACGAAAAAGCTACAGTTGAGAGAACCCGACTGTAAGACACCCTGTACATTTACTCACAAATAATAATGATAACAATACAAACGCGAGCATCCACTTGGGATGCTCTGGAATCTACATAGCACGTTTAATGGATCCAGCTCTCATATAGATAGACAAGCAGCCGGACAGACGGACTCGAATGTTGTTTCTGGTCAGGAATATATACACTATGGAAGCTTCTACACGTGTTTCTTCCTCTAACGCATATAGTATTATTATTAAACACACACGCTTCATAGACTCTTGTACTTTTTAAATACAGGGACTGAAAATGGTGGTGGGTGGCAGCAATAAAAGAAAAGTTAAATTGTAATAAAGCATCGGAGGGGCAGCAACTACAACAGCCACTACAACAACAACAGCAACAACAACAACAATAATGACGGCAACAACAAACGGCGCGAAAAATAAGAAAACTTTTTGAGCAAGGGCTAAACAATTGCCGTGTACCAGTTTTTCCCCTTACCGTTTCCCGTTGCCCTTCCCCCTCCTTCTCTCGATTTCACCTCGCCTTGCTTCCCCTTTTATTTCCATATTCGAGTCAAGGCAGAGCCCGCTACATTGGCCACATTTACCAGCAAAGCGCTCTCAAAGGACCAAGGGGCAAAGAAACGAATCCAAAGCTGCGAGTTGTGGTTAACTCTGGGCCCGATACTAATGCAGGGGACTGACTGCGTCAAGCAGCAACTGCCGGGAAATCTGTACGACAGACAAGCTGCAAAGCAGCAAAACACACGGAAATTAAATAAGTAATTGTTTTCAGTCCTTTGAGTCAGACACTGCCCCTTTGCCCCTTTACTACTTGGTGGAAGCAGGGAAAGATGAAACCGGGTTAAGGCTTTCTTAACTCTTCGTAGGCTTCGCCTTGGGACTTACAAGCCAATTGACAACTGCAGCAAAAAGAGCCCTCTATAGTAATTTTATCTACATATCGAGCCCTATTTGCGACAATAACGTATGCGCCATTTTCCGAAATTTTTTTTTTTATGCCAATATGTTTATTAACACCACCCGCATCTGCACCTAAAATATTACATTTTTATTTTATATATTTACGAAGATATTGACCTGTGAATAATAACGTAAGCGACAAATGACACGAAGAAATCAACTTAACGAAACCTAAAAAAGTCTCTCCTGTAAAATTGCGTTTTGGCGCATACGTTATTGTCGCAAATAGGGCTCGATATGTACGTACAAGCTTGTGAGTGCATTCAACGATGCAAGTGCAAAACAATCAAATCCGCTATGAGTAAATAGAACATATGCATTATAATCTAGGCTGCAATTTGGCTCTGATTCAAATCTCGAAACCGGATTATATGCTCGCTTAACCGAACCAATTCCTCAAATAATACATTAGATTCGAAAAACAAACAATTGCGAAAATAATACTGCTGTTGATTATTATTAATTCTGAGGAAGAAAATAGCAGAACTTTTACTTGGAGTACTAAACTAGCGACATTCTATACACAAAAAAAATATCAAAATTTTCGTAATTGAGCTAGGAATACTTAAGTACAAACGACTAGGAACAAAAATATTATTCCAAGAGTTATCTGGAATACTTAAAGTACGTTTTGGGATTAATTCAAATCTGTAAAAGATCGGATCATGCAAAAGTCTCGAACTACATGTTTCTAGTACAAAACAAGTTCCATTTAATCTTGTAATAAACTAAATTAATAACATTAAAATCAACACAAATATCTTAAATTAATACCAATTAATTGTGTGCTACACACAAGAAGGCACAAAACACTGGGATAAGTTCAAGGAGAAAAGCTCAGTATTGGTTGTTTCAATAGAAGTCTATTCAAGAATAATATAATCTACAAATTTTAAAAACAAAACGGTATAAATTCAAGTACGGACGTATTTAACTTTAAGATGGCATATTTTTCTGAGTGTAGAGCATATCAGATAGGATGGAAAGCAGTGTAGACATTTTACTGGCTTATATGGATTAGGCTTGTTTTGTTGGTATTTGTTTTTTGGCAAACAATAGTTTTTGTCTTTAATATTTCCTTCTACTTAGGTGATAACAGCACCTGAGCTAATTCCCATTTAATATTGCTTTTTTGTTGGGCCGAATGCACCTGGTTTAGGTATTAAATGGATTTCAGGCCCCTCGCGCAAAACTAAGCAGTATAAGCTTATTAAATTCCGTAAGAATTTCAAATAATATGGAGCTACTTACGGAAAGGATTAAATGAACACACCAAATTCACAAAGTTTATGCCACACCACGACGCAACAATCTTGCTGCCACTTGTACACTCAAGCACACGCCCACGCCCACGAAGATACTCACCCACTTACATACATTTGTATGTACATACATACGGGTATATGGTACACATTCCGGTATATATGTAGTATAACTATTTGCAGCCGAGGCTCACGCAAAACGATGCGCAAAGCCTTTAATGTTGACCAAGTCGTTGACACATATGCGGCGGCAGTTGATTCAATTGTGCCAGTGGGGTGCAAAGAGCACCGAGTTGGCAGCAGGCGCAGCCCCAGAACCTGCTGGAGGCTAGTGTCGAGCAAGCTCGACTGTTAGACATCCTGTACATATTCTATTTAGCGTAAAAAACGATATAAATCCAAATAATGCTACAGACGCATTCGAAAGATCCGACAGCTTTTCCCAATGTTATACACGCTTACTTCTACTCTGTTTGCTCTTTATATGAGAGTAGCCAGATTTTGTCTTTTTGGTAGCTGGAGTCTCTGGCTGTAATTGTGGGTTCCATGGGTGCCAACTTCTGTGCTATAAACATGATGTTACGAAGGGAAAGGCTCAATCGCCGAACGTCAGTCCATTAGATCATTAATGAATCATGCATAGAAAAAAAAATGCTAAAGACGGAAAAATCTGACAGTTATGGTAAAAAGAAGAAAATACTTGGAACAATAGTTTCGATTATCCCGTTGTAGTCAAAATGATTCAGAAAAGTGGAGGAGTTTTCATACTAAATGTACAGACCGAGTACATTCAAAAAAAAATTTCAATAATCTTTTCGCTAGAATTTTTTATGATATTATGAAAATTGCTAAAAACGACTATTTTAACCCTTTTCCTCATTATGATACAGACAGTGGCTTTTTAGCAAGTTGAAAGTGAAAAATATACTTTTAAAATTCAAAATCTTCGATGGGTACTTAATGGGTTAAAGAAATTTTTGTATCATTAGAACGGAATTTATGTGAATAAAAGATGAATATAAGAAACCCGCATCAAAACATCTTTATTATACGTAAATTTGACAAATTCATGGTGTATGAAGACATTAGTGGCGCACTGTACATACATATGAACATAATGAAAACATATGTACATACAGTCAAGCAAAGAAACAAAGCATGCATTCGATAATGAGAGCTTTTGTCGTGACCACCACTAATAAAATACGATATTGTCTCTGAGGAACAATTATTATATTTTTCTTGGCCAACGTAGTATAAATTTCATTACCATATTTATCAAACTTGAATATTTTACATCTCACTGTACTGCAAGTGAAGCTGCCATAAATTTCATTATATTAGCATACTTACATACACATCTATTAACAGAGTTTTCATGTATTTCGGCTGAATTTAAATGTCAATATTTGCATTGTACTTATCGTAGTTTGTGAGCTTTTAATGTTGTAGAAAGCGCAGCTGTTTGTCTTAGGTGGCCTCCAGAGAAATCGCCCACCATTTCGTTGGACTCTCGACGCACTGGTGTGTTCACGTTTATCCGCTCTCTGCCCCTTCTTGCTCTTTTTGAAATCGCCATCAAGGTGCGTTGGTATCCGTAAAATTTATGAAACATTTGACGGGAAATTAATTTTGGCTGCGCTAAGAAGCCGATGTGACGGAAACGTGCCACAGCCAGTTTAATTACTCACACGCACATGCTCACATACCCATAAACATAGCACACAACACACACATACACGTTCAAAAACACAAACACATGCACATAGAGAGAAAGGATGTCCTTTTTCTATTTAAGTACGTCTGCCGGAAAAATCGGGGCTCGCCTATTGCGTGAAATTTGACGGCCTTAACAAAAACTTTTTAGCATTTAATTAAATGAAAATGTGTTGAACGCCACAGCCCGGAAAGAGGGTTCTTCGCTGGGAAGGCTTTTGAACACATTTAAATTTAGCAACAATCAACTCACAGCAAGTCGAGCGAGCTAGACTGCGAGAGACTCTGTATTTAATGTCAATAAAGCATACTGTGATAAATATCAAATAATGTCAATGACGACATCCAAAACGCCTAAATATCACCTGGATGGAAATTAAACACTGAAGTTGATTAAGACGAAGTGAACAGGCGAAGAAAAAAAAGCTGTCAAATTCGGCATTCACTAAGCAACGTATTATATGGTAAAACCTTATATTAATAATAAAAATATAATTTAACATGCAAGTGCCACGCCTTTCCGTTGCCTGCTACATACTTTGCACACACTCAATTTACCCTCGATCAGGGTATGAAAGAAACGAAGCAACAGTAGCCACATACACGTACAGTTGGCCCATTGCGTATGAGTGATATTTGCATAATCTGCATCTTAGTAGTGCTTAGGTCTCAATGGAGCATTATCAAAAATGCATGGTGATTGTGGTAAGCACTTCACGACTGTCGGATTAAATTGTTTTGCAACACATGAATGTTTGCAACTAAGTGATAGTTAAGTGGCAGAAGCCAATTATTATCATATTATTGCTCTTAAGTGTTCAATGGATATTTAATTAAACAAGTAACAGCGATATAATCGATCCCAACTGGTGTCTCGTTTAGAGGTGTATAGCCTAAAATTTTACCAAAATTCGATTTGTTTTAATTTTAATGATGATTTTATGTCATTTGCGTTTTAGCACAATTTTGCACTTTTGGGCGTCGCTTTTGGTTTTGATGTGGCGCCTTCTGGAATTCAATTTTCGACAATTTTTCAGACAATGGAATCCGAATTTCGGCAATGGATCGCGCTATGTTATTTTTCAAGTCATCTTGGATTTGGCGTTTTTAACACATTCAATACACGAATGCATAACTTTTTTCCGCTAAATAGTTCCAGTGTTGAGTATTCTACCTGCCTTCTGTTAGGGATCAACTTTAACTTATCTTTACTTGTCTGATAAATGCTACATTTTACATTCACAATAACTACATGTGTATTAGATAATTAAATTGTAATAAAAGAGCACAATCCAGTAACTGCTTTGGGCATAACCATTACTATATGCAAGCCGATTTTGGCCATAATAGCAGCATAATAGTAGCTCGGAATATTCTCATTGAATATTTCATAATTGCAATTTGCACTCAACCTTGAAAAAAGCTAATTGAGTGCTGATTTTACAAAATCAAATTTGTACAAACTCTTTGGGAAAACTCAGATAATTGCAATTTCGCAAGCAAACAAGCAATCCCAAAACATATCCAATCTAACTCTTTATGTTAATAAAAGGTAGGCAGGCAAATGAACTCTGACTGGTTGTGCAATGTGTATGTTACGAGAACTTGTATGTAAAATATACAAACATATACATATAATTTACATAGCTATATATATACATACATACATATGTAGGAGATATCATGGTAATTTATTGATTTGCAACACTTTATTTATATAACCACTTGTGTGCGTGTACAATGGTGCAAGTGTGTGTGTGTGTGTGAGAATGTGTATGTGTATAGTACACATCTGAGTGCGATATATTGCAATTTGCAATTCAGAAGCAGACCTAACGCGTTAGCCTGAGTCTCTGCCAGACAGGCCGTTTGGCAGTCTGTTTCAGTTTTCAGCATTTTCTGTTATATTTATGACATTTTGCATTTTACACACACAAGCACACACACACACACATACAAATTCACACACTTACAGGAATAAGGGACACAGATCAAACAGGCAACCCAAGTTGTGCATAAATAAACATACAAATGTGTATAAACATAAATGCGAGTCCGTACTTATACATAGGTATACTCGCATCATAAAAAAACTCGTACCATATCCTGTAAACTGAACCGCGTCAAGCTTATGAAGTTCTATAGACCACAAGTTTCTCCAAGTTTTAAAAGAAGAATAACAATATAAGTAAATTGAGTAAATACCATTGATTTTAAAATAGCTTCCAACATTTTCTATGTATACGTATAATATTCCCTCGAAATATAAAACGCTTAAAATAAGCACGTGAATTGGGTCAATATACTTAGTACTGTCTGTCACTATCGTGTCGGAGTCGTTAACAGATTTAATTGGAATGTCGTGTCGGTTTTCATTTAATTTTATTTTTATTCAAATTTAATTTTTGTAATTTTACTTGTACATACTTGCATATTAATTCGAGGCAGCGAATGATTGTATTTTTATCATATCCGGAGAAGTCAGCACAAAATTAAAAAGGCTTACGTTGGATTGAATACGAATAAATCTGGGTTGCCACAGAAATCGCTTTCGCTTGAATTTCACTTAAATTTGTATGAAAGCGAAAGCGATTTCTGTAGCATCCCCGAATATGTCTATTTATCATTCATATCCAACTTTGTATGTTAGATGCTATCTAAACTGTCAATTACTGTTGTGACCTGATGTCGATATTTTGAATACAATTTATTCAAAAAATAGAAAGGTTTGTGATATGCTCTTCAGTTGACACTGATTGATTTTTTGAGATGCTGGTTTTCCATTCGATAATTTGCCTAATGCTCCAGTATTGCTTGTCAGCCTTAGGTTAATCATATTAAGGATTTTATGGCGTTGGTCGCTGGTGTTTCTCAATTCGGTAGAGTTTAATACCTCGGTTATAAGCCTCATAATAAATTCATGTGAAGCCACTTAGTGCATAATGCATTTTCATGAAACTAGGCATCACTTGGCCTTGTCACCCCTTGGACACTAATACTTTAAGGCTATCGAGAAAGAATGCGATTAAAAGGTGTTCCGTTTGGCCACTCATTCGCGCTCATAAACACGTTTTATCATTCCGAAAACCCGCAACTTTTTGGGCCACTAAACACGTGCCAGTTCCTGAACCTGAACCTGCGAGCCTGAACCTGCGCCTTAACGTTGATCTCAAAACCTGTCCTTGTGCCTCTGACTGTGACTGTGCCTTTGTCTTTGCTCACAACTTTGAGGTTTAAATAATTTACATGGGACCCCGTCCCGGTAGAGCTGTGCAATACGCAGTGGACAAGGCCCCGATATAATAAGTATGTAAGCGAGAGAGGCTGTTTACAACGTTTAAAGGGATGCAGATTAATATAGAGATGAAAATGGATACAAAAGAGGCAAGTGCGAAATGCGGAATAACGAATGTGGACACATTTTCCAGGCGCATTTATGTATGTACATATGTCAGGTAGGTCACGGGCAGATCGGGAAATCGCCTTATTCATAATTCGAAGTTGATTGCCTTTGGTGCGCTAAGCCGGCTGAAATATCCAAATCCGTAATCAATATTATGGTCATTGCGCAAATTACAATTCGCTACATTTGCAAGTAGTCTTTTGCTCTCTCGCTCTTTCTCTCTTTTTCTCTCTCTCTCTCTCTCTTCTCTTCTCTTTCTCTCTATTTTCATCTCTCTCAGTCTTTCAGTGATGTTTACCCGCTTTGCGGTCGCCTTGCCCTTAAAGCTCGGTTATCTCTGTCATTAGCTCCGAATACCAATGGATATTAGTAGGTATGCGACTAAAGATTAGCCCGCAAACTGAGACTAAGAGACAAACAATGTACAGTATGTATGTACATAAGCAGTCGCAAACATGCGGAGACACAAACAATGTTTCATGTTATAAACGGTTTGCCTGTTTACCTTGTGGGCGAGTGCCAAGCCGTGGGGTTGTGTAAGCCAGCCAGGAAAATCAATAAATTCAAATAATTCATTGGAGTTGCCGGAGCTCTGTCTGTAATTAATTTAAAATGAGCTGGCATTTAGGCCAAGTTTGTGTGATACGTCTCTCCTTCCTATCGGATGAACAGGAAGCAACCAAAGCGGCAAAAAGGCGATTTTACGCCCCGTTGTCAATGACGTCGACCTTAAAGTCCAAAATTTTGTTGTGTTGGGCATTTTGGCGTTTGATTAATGCGACCCAACTCGAAAGTAAAGTCAACTCAACTTGACTTAATTCAAGCCCAAACTCAAACTGAAGCTGAAAGTAAAACTCAAGCTGGAACTAAACTGAAAACCGTGCACCCGCAATCTAAACCAGAATCCAACCCGAATAGTTGTCTAGGTCAGCACATGAAAGGCGTTGAACCAAGGCGATTGATTCAATACTTTGGGCTTTAACCAGCTGATGCAGAATAAGTTAAATTATTTTCCTATCTCATGTCATTCCATTTGTTAGGCAGCCCCTTCGAGTCTGGCAATAACGAAAGCTGAAATGAGCTATTGATAGGTTTTAAATAAATTAAAGCTTTGGGACTAAGCAGAAAACATTTTAGGAAGCACAATATGAAATGAGTTATAAGTAAACGTTTTCCCAATTCCGTATATACTTAATACTGTCATATACGACCAAGCTTGCCCGTAGCTGCTCTCGTGGTCCAGTGTCGAGTAAACTGTTTAATCAAGTTTTTACTATTATATTATGTATTAGCTAAAAAAGCTGAAAGAAGCGTTCCTCATTTCCGCACCATAATAGAAGGAGAGGTTTTTTTATTGGCAAAAGTCATGTCAAATGTTCTTCTGTGTATCTCATTTTCCTTCATTTTGTATGTCCTCTTTCTATCTTACTTTCTCAATTTTTGTGTGTATATAAATAACATGCCAAAAAGAGAGCAGCTGGCAAGCACACACAAAAAACAAGAAAACAGTCGAGTGTCATCGGCCAGGATATACCCTGTGCTATCAAATCAGATTGAAAATACTTCTTATACAAACTGAAACACTCATCGAGAATCTAATTGTTCTAAATATACTTTTCTTATTCCTCCACAAATGTAACAACTACAAAAAATATGGTTCAGCCTTCGGCACAGTGGACAAATTATTAAAATTCAATAATAAATAGCAGACTAATGATCGAAAATATTTATTACAATATATAAATATGCCATACTTTATTAATTTACATGAAAAAAAATACATTTCTTGATTTCTTAATTTTAGCCACGTACTTTTGCCAAAAAAGCCATCGTGCAACTCTTGTCAAAGTGAAATTCAGAAAAGCCTTGATGGTTTCATCACTTTTAAGCTCTCTTTAAATACTTTGCTTGAATTTTTTTGGTAACGTGATGATATATATGTTATCTTTTACAAAGTTTCTGTATCTAAACGTGTTTTGGTATCTGTGACTATCAATTTCAAAAGTTGACACTTTGTTGGCTTTTGTCAAGGGAATTGTCGCAATCAATGGGCCGGAAATATGTGCGAAAAATAACAGATATACAGATACACACCCACATAACATACACATAGACAAACACATGCCACGTGGAGCAGACTTATGACAAAAGCGCGTTCAAGGAAAGAAATTAATTTGACAAAGAGTCACCAATACAAGCACACATCCAATATATGAAGTACTATATTTGTTAACCAGAACTCGCTGCTGAGCAACTGTTCGATACTGATGGTACTGAAGCTTGGCGGGCTAATTAGCTATCAGCCATTCTGCTGTCCACATTATTGTTCGGATTACTGTTTAGAGTATTCCTTGTTGATGCTGAGGAAGGAGAGTTGGGGTGAGGAGGCATGTGGATTTTCTGTTAGTTTTATATGTCAGCTAATTGGCGTTTAATTAAGTTGAAGGTGCGAGTATCAGTGAACTTAATTAACTCATCGGCAGCTCAATGAGGGAAACAAAAACTTAGATGGGGTTGAATAGGTGCCAGCAAATGATGCTGCATTGATTTATGCGTCTAACTCTGGTTGCAGCTTCCTGCTTCCGGTTTCCTACTTCCTGATTTTCTTGCTTCCTGCTACCAGACGCCTGCTAATTAAAACCGATCCATTATAAAATATTGAAGATTCAGTAAGGCGCTTAAGCTCAAGTTTCCCCATCGTTCCTTTCCCGAACTCATCACACAGTTTTGCCTTCGAGTCCTTTGTCTTGGCTGCACACAGAGAGCTGAAAGCGACGAGAGGTTGCCAAAAAATGTTGCCTAAAACTGGAAATGGGGCTCGATTTTATGAAAAATAGAAAAATCCATTGAGAATGAATTCCTAGTTGCTCCTGTTTTAAAATAGTCCAAAAATTTGTCTTCCAAAGTTAAAGACCTACTTACGAGTAGAATACACGTATTTTACCGAGTGTCTGTCGAATGAATCTGATCAATACAACGCTAGGACACATTGTACAGCCACTTGAGGTTCTTAAGTATTGGTACATGGACTGGAAAAGGAAACCAGATGCCATTACACCATTCAGACCAACATAGCCCACTTCCGGCATTTAGTTGCAGTGCGGTGCAGTTCAGTTTCAACGAGTACTGAGTACTCTGGACTCTGGACTCGTGAGTCTAGTTTCGGGTTACCGCTCATATTTAAAAGTAGTACTTTTAATATCGAATTCAAATACTTTGTAAAAACGTTTGTTGTCGAGGAGAAAGTTAGCCACGGTGTCGGTAGTCTTAAATTCTGATGATTTAAATGAAGTTTCTCATGGCACAATAAGAAAAAAATATAATTTCTCATAGGTAAAACTTAAAGGTTAAAAGGAAACAAAATACATTTAATGTTAATAATTTGTTATGTTATGGTACTTTATGTTATTTTTATAGAAAATTTGAAAACTGGTTTTTCTTTATACTATAGCTTAGTCCTCAAAGTGTAATTCACAATATTTTTTTTTTACTCATGCAGTCACATTCATATCTATTACAATATTTATGCAAAATAAAATTGCATTCAACAATTTGTTCTTCTTTAGCATACAAATTACAGTTATTGCTCCATCCATTCTCAAGTTATTAATTAATCAGTGCAAGATTCACAATTTCTTTAATTGTACGACAACTTTGAAGCAGCAGCAACTAAATGGGAATTTTTACTCAACGGATTTTACATCTACCTATCGTCGCTTCCTACTCCTCGTTTATAAACGACTTCGTCGAAAGCACTTAACCCATTAACGGCTAATGGGTATTTAAATACCCAAAAAAGTATTGACACTTTAAAAATTCTAGCTCGGGGCATGTGAGTGATATCGAGGCAAAATTTATTTCATAGTAAATAGAAATAATAAAAATATAAGTATAAAATTTGAACAGTTTAGTTATCCTTGTTATACTTGTAGTTTTTTACAGGTGAATATCTAGCTATTTTTCTGCATACAAAATGTTATCGAAAATAGCTGAAAAATGTATGGAAATCGAAAAAATTAAATTTGAAGATAAAAATTTTTTTTTGTTTCTTTCAACTTCTATGGTCTTCTAGGCACACATTTCCAAATTTCGTCAAAATCGTACCAGCCGATCTATGGGCAGCCATTAATGGGTTAACAGACTCACAAAGCTACTCAACAACGAGAAATAGGAGAAGGAAGTACAGAGTCTAGAAACTGAAGACAGAAGTTAGCCGATGTTAGGGTGCACTTCAGCTTTTAAAGCAGCCACCGTTGGGCTGATTTAAAGGGCAATGCTGTGTGTTGACTGCTAGCCTTACAAAACCACAATGACAACAGCTCAGACTCACCTTGATAAATATTGTAGATACTTGCCGTGATGTACTGTGCCAATCTTTGTTCAAGGCCATTTCACAGCATAGTATGTTATGTTGCAAATTGCAACACAAGCGATAAATAGTTGTGGCCCGGTGCCAAATTAACCCAAAACGCTTCGACAAGAACAATGATAAACTTACGCAAACAGTTACAACAATGTAATTTATTACAATGCGACTTAATACTAACGGGTGCAGTCAAAAAATGAGTAAATAATTTAAAATGCGCATTAGAAAAAGTCAAAAAGCAATTTCTATATATAATTACATAGCAAATATTGTTCTACATGTGGAACAAACAGTCACATTCATTGTTCATAATTGTAATGGAAGTTTGCGGGAGAGTTGTTATCTGTTTTTTCCAACGTTCAGTATGCGGAAGCTATGCTATTTTTCCGATAAAAATTTGAGAAATATTACACATAAATTATGTAATTACATGGGATTAAAATTTAGGGCCTTAAGACTGCGTGATGGCGCCAAGGACATTGCATGACCTTCATATCTTAGTTACTCATTTTTTACTAGACTGCAATTAAAAATAAGGCTTTCATTGCGAAATTATTTCTGCCTAAGCATTCATAGCAGCAGCTGACCTCTCTGTTTAAGGGTGCAGCAATCGTGAATTTTGTGAATTATTTATCATGATTTATAGAATACAGAAAGAATATAGCTATATACTAGTTGAATAAATTATAAAATTATTAAAAAAGCTGCCTTAAGCTGCATTTACACGGTCGGTTTCCGATCGACACTTTTTGACCGATGGAAAATGTTGCCATTCAACAAGCACCAAAAAATGTCATTTTCACATGCAAAGTTTGCTTCGATGACAAACCGACGCTCTAAAATTTTGCGTGTTTAACGTAAAGTGTAGTTCGGAAACCGATCGTGTAAATGCAGCTTTAATAATGTAGAACTTGCAAGTATACAACAATCATTTAATGCCAAAATTCCGTTTTTCATATTTCACTTTAAGTGTACACTGTACAGCATAACATACATCAACTTGTCTTGTACTTTAACTTAAAGCTAATAAACTTCAAGTTATATGCAAGTCAAGTATACAGGTTCATTAATGACTGATTTAATTGAACAAAAGTCAAGGTGCCGTACACGTAACACAAGTAGATTAATTTAATGCAAGCAGTTTGAGTTCGTATTATATCGAATGTACAAATCGCAGCGGGCCACCTGCATGTTGTACTATATGTTAGTCGAAACATATTCAATGTTTGGTAAATGCAAATGTGGCCATTTGGCCAAAGCTACGTTTAGCCTGTTAATTAAGCTGCGGTAAATGTCCTGCCCTGTGCAGTTGCCCCTTCACATCACATCTCATTGGCTGCATTGCAGTGTAAGGCTTCGACTGTTTGGCTGAGCAACAGCTTGTTAGGGGCACGACTCGTGGCGCGTCTGTCAGCAATTAGCTAATAGCCAATTAAGTAATTAAGTGAGCAAGGTGCAAAAACGTGACAACTGCAAATTGCCGTAAAAAAAGCTTCATGTTTGCGTGAAGTGTTGTTTTTTTGTGCCAAATTTATGAGCAGAGTTAACCTGTAAATGACCATCGATTAGCAGCTGCTGGTGATTAAAGTCCCTTCTGCCATCTAATTAGTTTTGACCCAAATTGCCAGCATTAAGGAAATGAATTGCAATTTTACAATGCACGTCGAGCAAACCAAGAAAAAGCAGCACCCAACAGCCGGCAACTGCAGCCCGTGAATATCTGCAAGCCCTGAAACTGAAATGCGATTTTAATAAATGTCTTGCCCCGTTTTGCGGCTGCTACAGCAACAACGACAACGACAACGGGGGCGTCTCTAAAATTAGAAATTACAATTTGCAGCTGGTGGCAGTCAGGAAGGTCGTGACACACATTACCACTGCCACTCCACCTGGCGCCGTGGGAGCAAATCTGCATGGCTTGAATAATTGTCGACTTGGCAGAATCATGACTCAAAGTCGCATTTCAGCTTTCCCCAAAAAATGTTTGTGAAACTTTACAAGCAAAACGCGGTGAGACCCTGTTCTTATTGAGTAATACTGTGTCTCCCCAATAGTTGAATCCACATTTGCGTGCTGCAATTAAGGCTCGTTCATTCCCATTAAAAATCATAAGCAGCTGGGAATAGGGAAATTATGGCGTTGCTGTGGACGCAGGGAAACCAACTCGATTTTCGTCGTATTTAAGTCTGTTTCTGTAAACCAACAAAATTTACAAAACTTATAGAAGGAACTGTCAACAGAAAACCGCTGATTGGGCAAAACTAAATAACGAATTAAACTAAAGTTATGACTTGTCGACAAACGCGAAGTATAGTAGTCCACGCCGGACATTTCTACTCACGAATGACATATATCTGTCCATACAAGAGTGTGCTGGCTGGGAGCGATAATTACCAAGACTCAAGGCCTATCGCCATTAGCTTGCGGGTCCATATGGGTTCAGTCTGCATCTTTAGATCCAGTATCGTCATCACACAGTGGTCCTTTCGGTCATTTTAGCTCGAAGTAATTACGAAAAATAAAAAAGGCACTGCGTCCTAACGATCAATTTCTTCGTCTCTATTTAGATACTCTGTTTTTGAGGGTATAATAAAATTAGGCAAAGCATCTAACAGACAGTCCCCATACATAACATACATATGCAAATTATCGATCTGAATAAAAATCAAAGCTTTCTGTCCGTATAAAGGTAAGAATCGCAGACATTGAAGGATCTTGAAGCACCAAATTTGTTGTGTTCAGTCAGTTGAATTTTATTTCGAGATGTGGAAAATATAAAAGATAAATTATTAATAAGAGCAATTTTAGAATTAATGATAAGTAATGGATTAACTATAAGAATACATTTCACGTAAAGCTTCGATTTGTTTTACAATAAGGCGGGAAAAGCATGAAATTGACTTGAAAGCTGAAATGTGACTAAATAGTGATCCACAAATAGTGATAACGTAAAAATTTCGAACTATGCTTTTCTTAGCTAAAAATTTCAAAAAACTACGAAAATTACCACTGTGCGTCGCGACGTCGAGTCGTCGTCTTTAGTTCCGTTTACGTCTCGTGTTCAACTTAATTTGGTTTCATGTTTTCGTTTTGAGGAGCCATTGCCGACAAAATTTGCGAGCCAGAGGCAATAAAACTCAGCGGCGACAAGAACAGCCACGACAGTTTTGCATCATTCAAATTGTCGGAGTCGGATACTGAGCAGGGTGCTCACGTTCGTCCACAGCTACTTGTACAGCCACAGTAACAAGAACATCATAGTCAGCCATGACTATCATCATCATCATCCTCGTCCTCGTCCTCGTCATCATCTTCGACGTCATGGACAGTCAGAGTCAAAGTCAGAGCCCCGTACATTGTCAGCAACACGTTGTGTTGAACTGCGATTGGATTTGGGGCAGACCCTGGGGCTGGGATTGGGATTGAGCCTGAGATTGGAGATGCCCTCGGCTGTGTGGTGCGCTATTTTTTATGCAGCTGTTGAAATCCGATGCCATGGTGCGGTCAAAGTTGTCGTTGTTGTTGTTGTTCATTTTATAGCACTCGGTCAACTTCAATTTCATTTTCATTTTGTGCTCTTTTGATTTCACTCAACGTCCTGTTCATCTCATTGATGACAGTAAACCTTTTGTATACTCTTTCAGTGGGTCTTATAATTTAGTTACGAAAGCGTTAAAGGAGGCGTGGCCGACCTCATAAAGTATATATCTAAAGTATATAACTAATCGATAAAGCCATGTCCATCTCTTCGTCTAACCCTGCAGGCAGTACAACTTTGATTCAAATCGGTCGAAATTTAAATAGTAGTATGAAAATGTTTGTTGTTTCTTGAGAGTCAGCAGTGCTGACTCAGCACTAAGTTTTCTGACGTACTATTTTGTGACGAGTGTTATTTACTATAATATATGAATTATTCTAAAATAAATTATGCTGTTTATTTCAAAAATTTCAGGAACAAGCCTAGAAAAATTAGTCATACCATGAAGACTCCTTTTAGTTATTTAAAATTTTAAAATATTTACGAAGAGAGCAATAAGACTTCAACTGAATGAATCACTTAATTAATGATATAAGGTGCAAAAGTATAGTTAGTTTTCATATGTCACGGTATGTCGAATATTAACTTACGTGTATCTTTCCCTTCAACTACCTTACGACATCGATAGGCCAACAGGCTGGAAATCTATTAATGCATACTAATGAGAAATTTGGGTTGAGGTTACGTATACGGAATAGAAACTGAAATGGCTGAAAGTAATGACACTGAGAGTAGCTCGAAGATCAATAGCTTATCAACAGCTATGCTTCGTTTGCCTAGATTGGTCATTTTAAGTGGCCTTCTTAGCTGTGCACTTCGTTGTTGTGACATGCTTGCCCGTTAAAATATGTAATCAGAACTGGCCGTAAATCAAGAAGTCGCAACAGGAAAAGTTGCAAACAATGGATTAAATGTTCAAATACTTCCACTCAAGCCATACCTGTCCAACAAGCCATTAATTTTGTGGGGAACGCTGGTAACTGGAGCTGTGCCTTGGTTAAGGAGCCTACGGCTGTGTTTTCACCATGAGAAGACAATCCCAAATAGGCCGACAAAATGAGGTTGCATTGCTAAAGACGTAAACGGTTTTTACAGCTGTGTCCATTGGCTGGGCATGTTGCCTGCCTGCCTGTCTGTACTTTGCTTTATGAAAACATTTGAATTAATTATACTAAAAGTTGTGAAAATAGAAAATGCTTTGCATCTGATGCCTGACGAAGAATGCCCGACATTGTGGCAAGTAGTCGCTGGCAATGTGGCTTATGGCAGTGTCGTTATGTGAATGGGCCCCACATTATCCGGTTAGTTTCAATGTCCTCCCGTGGACTCACCACCCCCTGTGATGGAATTGAGCGAAATATACGGATACGAGCACATAAAACAACCAGAGATACAGATACTCGTAACCACTCGAAGCTTGTGCCATACTTTATACGAGCATGTGCTACTTTCTTATGACTGTATCCTGGTCTAATAATTTCTATAAAAACACTGTGGAAATTAATTATACAATGCGTGGCCTAATGGCCTCTAGTTCTACCTTACTGTGTAATCAATTGTCTTAATCCCGAATCAGCGCACAAAATACTTTTTTGTTTATGCGTAGTTGCCCGGATCATATTTAATTAATTAAATCCAGAAATCATGAATTTACAGGTACTTAAACTGCAAATCAGATTTTTAAGTCTTTAAATGCACCGCAAACTAGTAACTGTGAATTTCATATATGTCATTCGTTGGATTATCTATTAACGTAATTTATAATTATTATACTCTGAAAAAATAAAGATTTCCGTACTTTAACTGGGGATATTCCAGCTCATCGATATTAAAAGCTGTCTGAGTTGGGAATTTCCAAAACTGTGAAAAAAAATCGTATTTTAAGTTCGGTCTTCGCAATTTGGAAATTCTTTAAATATGTTTTTTTTTGGGATAATTTTAGTACACAAAAATCTTGAACTTATCCCACACCAAATAATAAGTTTAAATATAAGCTTATAATAGTGTCTCTTGTTGGTTACACACAACAACACACATAACAGTTGCATAAAATCAAGAAGAAATTCTCGCTATTTCAAAGCCGTTATCTAGAATCAGTTGAGAATTCTAAGGCGAAATAATGACAAATAAAACTTACACAGTTCTATCATACTTATTTCAGGAATAATAAAATACAACAATCTTAAAACCTTAAGAACAAAATGGTATAAATTCAAGTACGGACATATTTAATTTTAGGAAGGCATACTTTTCTAAGCCTACAAATAAAAAGCCTTAACAAAATAAATATTATATAATATATGTATGTGTGTGCAAGAAGCAACAGTAAAAATCAAACAAGAGCACTCGAAAGCAGGGTTCGCAAAATCTACTCCGTAGCAGCAAAAGCTCTACAAATGTTGCTACGCTCTCTCATAACTAGCGTAGCATTTTTAAACCCTGCTCAAAAGATTGTCAAGAGTTCTCGATTATCAAGTACCACATACGAGTACATGCCGTTAAGGTTTCACTTGCAAAAAGCATTTTGCAGCTTATAAGACTGCTTTGCAGAGGATATTGTACTTTTTGTCCCGAAATTTAATCAGATCCCAATAATTATAATTATTAAGTAAATAATAGTTTACATTGTCGATAAAAACAACGTTTGATCAACATGTCACAAGATTTTAATGTTTCAGCGTTACAATCAGAAATTCTATGGGCCGTTTTTCTAATGTACATATAAAGACAAATTGAGGCAATTATGTTTTTCAATAACCTAGTATTAAATGTGATTTCACTGCGGACGGCAGTCCGCGCTAGTGACGAAAGCAGCACGAAGTTCTTAAACGCAGCTTTCTTGCAGTATATTTAACATATACATTGTTTGTTTGGGTTAAAAAAAAAGTGGAAGTGTCAATTATGACCCTAAAATATAATTATTCTTGGTGTACTATTAATAATAAATTGTACAGAAGTTTCCTGCAGAGAATTAATAAGAGAAAGAGATGTAGCTTATCTGAACAATAATATGGTTAAAAGGTATGGTAAACGTTTTTCCTATTCTTTTAAAGTCTCACACGAATTCATATATAATATGAAACCGTCTATATGTACGTACTCGCAAACAAACAGGGGCTCACTTGAAAATGAAGCCCCCTCGACAGTAAGCCAATGTTTCATTTTTTGTCAAAAGATATTCAAGTTGCTCAATGACGAAACGCTGACGACAGTTCAGGTGGAAACACCACCCAGTGGGACTTTTTGTGCAGAAAATGTACAGATTTGCTAATGAGCAAAGAGAAAAATATTCATTCGCTTTTACACATGCGTGAGTGGGGCAGTTCGGTATACCGTTGCTGAAGTACCAGCGTCAAATCTACACATAGTTCAGATTCGAGCCTGCTGTCGGAAACTTTATTTCGCACACACTCACACGCAGACACATACAGATGTACATGTACTCACACCTCGGATGCTATGCGGTCACTGTCCAGTATTAGGTCTGTTATTTCACTGTTAACTAGCTTTTACTATTTCATTTCTAATTTCTAAAATTCACCTTCTAGAACGGGAAAAGCAGAAGGCAGAAAGCTGCGAAGCTCGCTATAAAAAGAACACATCCAGAAATCATTCCATTACAACGTATGTATTTAGAACTTTATATTTTGTGTAACAAAAAGATATGAAAATAAGTTAATCATGAAAAAATATTACTTAAAATTAAAATTAGTGTTAATACTGTTGCTTTGCACTTCTTGAGTTTGTTTCTTGTCGTGATTTGTTTATCTTCTAAAACAATGGAGTCGGGTTGGTTTTGTATGTGTAACTACATCCACGCTTAGGAAAAAATTAAAAAAATTATTAAGCTACTTATATGATCTTACGTCAATGGTCATATCATGTACACTAGGCGGCCTATTTATTTTGACAACATTTTAAGTAAAATCTACTCGTTATTTGAACCTATTTCATGTACATTTTGGCATCAATGGAAAGGTCATTTCAATTCCGTTTGAATGATACAAAACTTTTCTTAACCCATTAAGTACCCATTGAAAATTTGGAATTTTAAAAACGATTTTTTCGAAAAAAATTTTTGATGCAAAAAAATTCTTCAAACAATTCAAATAGTGACTGCAAAAACAATTTTTCAAAATTCTCTTCGCTAGTATTTTTTTATAAATTTTTGAAAAATTCAAAAAAGGTACTTTTTGTATGAAAAGGAGGAAAATGGGATTAAAATAGTAATTTCTAGCAGTTTTAAAAAAATTATAAAAAATACTAGCGAAGAGAATTTTTAAAAATGGTTTTTGCAGTCACTATTTGAATTGTTTGAAGAATTTTTATTCAGTGCATACTGTTTGGAAGCTTGTAATTATAAACGTTTGAGAAATAAATTTATGTTTTGTGTGACCCGGTGGGAGCAAGGCTAAATCGGATGATTATCGCGGACGTTATGACACCGGGCGTTATGACATGCACCCGAGCACCTAAATGTTTAAGTTAATACTAATCTGTTAAATAATTATTCTTAGTAAGTAAGTAAGTAAAGGTAAACCTAAAGTTTTTGAAAAGTTTATGACCAAGCAGTCATGTAATAAAAAAGAACGGGGTCACGCTTTTTTTTGATTACAGTTGGGAACGATTTTCAACCGCTTCGACCGGATTTTTTTCTGAGTTTACGCTTTAGAAAATTCCAAACACTTCATTCGAACAATTTAATTAACGTGTGCCTTCTTTTGAGGATTGTACGACTTAAGAAACTTTGGCGCTTGTCGCTATCTGTTATGTTTCTCTAAAGATAATAGATTATGCTTTAAACCTGCTTTAAGAACTTTTTTATTTTTTAAGAATTTGACAAAGTTACAGCGTGTTTCGTGTAAATGTATCAGCGGTACATGGTGGTGGTGGTACTGGGGCACACTGCGACTTCATATTCTGTGTCAGTTTCTGTTAGCTTGTGACACAAGTGAAAGTGTTCCCATTCGTGTCATAAAAGTTGTACGCTACAGCACTGTGGCAAGCTAACTGACTGTTTCAATGTGAACACTTCTTGTCATTTTTACAGAGCCTCCTGACTATCATATTATTCACAAATGTGAACATTGAACCAGCTTTTAACAATTAGCAAGTTCCAACGACAGTGCAAACATGAACGATTGTTCACGAAGTGTAGAAAGCCTATAACTTAGGAACATTATGCTGAATGCATAATTACGTAGCGGAGTGGTATTACCTTTTAAGCATTTGAGGGTTCTTTTAAGAGCTTGTTTATGGCATTCTATGAACAATAGAGGCGCAGTTTATTTAAACCCATATCCAAAAAAATAATCCATATATTAGTTTTTTATGTTTTACTATTATATTATATTAACATTACATTTATTTTTGCTAATCTCTTTACTTCTTCTGTTCAGCCCATTAGAAGGCCATTTGGCACGTTTTCTTTTACCTCACCAAAATGCGAAATAAATAATTTTATTTCACTTGTAGCACTTAACCCAAGTTGATAAAAAAAAATTCTTATAGATGAGCATAAAAGCTTTCAAATAATATATCTGATAAAAAACATAAGTGAAACTTCTGTGGAAACTGGGGGGAGTCAATTTAAGGGGCTATTGCTTTTCCTGCAAGGCGAGAGGGATTTTCAAAAAATCATAGAGTAGGAAGCTATGCCACCGACAAAAAAACATAAGGACTGACTTTTCATCTGATTTTGAGGAGTCACTAGAAATTGTATATTTAAATATCATTTAAACCAGTCGTCGGAAAAGAATGATCGAGCTATGAATATAAGCAAAACAATTTCAAATTTAAAAATTTTAGGGATACCTTTCGATCGGTACATAGCCGATCTGAGCGAACAGTCGAAGGAATTTATCCATTCTTCCAGTACATATTGCTAGTCGCCTCTCTCTTCCTTCGCGATGCTTCGTCGCTAGCATGAAATGCCATCTACAGTTATTTGACTACCAAAACTTGCTATTTGCATAGAAATAAATACAGAGACTCTGGCGGCCGAGCGTTTCGACTGGAGACTTTCCAACTAGCTTTTTTATTTTTAATAAATAAAACATGGAAATTTGATTGGCTTTCGCAGCGCTCGCAGAAAAACATATGTATACACAATCATAAATAAACTAGTATAAGGCCCTCTTTTCTCTTGCCTCGGCGTGCAGTTTCTCAAAAGTAAACAATACGGGGGAAACGCAATATGGAAAAATGCTAAGAGGCACAACAACAACAACAACAACAGCAACAGCAACAAGCAGAGAAAGAAAGGAAGGAAAAATGCATCAGTGACAGAGGCAGCCACAGAAGCAGTTTGTGCTCGAAATCCGCCTCGAAATTCGTCTCAGCTTTTGGTTGAACACACATCAATTTATTATGTAAAATCAAAATGACACAGGCACACACACACACACATTCTGGCTGATATTTACATTGAAATTGGCTAGGATGTGTTGAGAAGAGCTTCGCAAATTACTCATTGCATAAACTTGAGGGCAACACTTCAGCTGATTTGTGTATGACGGTCTGTGTGTGTGTGTGTGTGTGGCTAGTCAGAAATGTCCACAAAAAAAGAAAACAACAAGCTAGCCAAAAACGGATAGCCATTGTTGTCGCCATTTATATTCCCGGATATTTGTAAAATAATGTCAACAAAAATCCAATTTCCTTTTACCTTCCCGTTGAATACTGCGCATATTTCCACTCCGCCCTCGACTCCGCTTACAATCTCCCAGTGGGGCGCTGAGGTTGTGGCAACTCTTGAGCTTCGCTTTGCCCTTCCTGGTAGGGAGTAGGGGGTGTGCACCGTTCGAGTAAAGTGTACTTGTAATTTGCCCACTTTACCAGGAAAGGGGATTTGAGGTAATGGCACATGCTTTGCCTGCTAGCTAACTCCCGATTTGGTCTCGTGCGTAAACAATTAGTATCTTAGCCTTAGGTCTAGATTTTCCAGCTTAATACTGTTCGTTCTTGAAGGCCTTATTTGCCATCATAATTTGTCCGCTACGGCAGCAATCGATGCGTTGGCTTATTTAATGTTTTACAAGTCGACCTTTTAAAGGTGCACATCCGCTTTCCAACTTCCGCTACACTTCATCAAGCCGTTGGAGCGAATGTCGAGGCCACAGTCAAAGCCAAGGATGGAGCTAGATCAACTGCAGATGCACTCGATTACTGTGTATTGTTATAATAAATTTCAGCTTCATTTCCTTAGTTCTTGCCTTCGTTTCTTATGCTCAAGTGCGGCTAAATATGCGAGTCCTTTTGTTATCCTCAGCATTCTCAACAAGCCTTCAACGTTTCTCATCGTTGTAGTTACTGTTGCTTTTGTTGTCGTCATCTCGTTCTCGTTCTCGTTCTCGTTCTCAATCTCGTTACCATACACTTAATTTCCTCCGTTCATGTCCTTGATTTTGTTTTCCCATCGAAGTGTTTGCCCTGCACTCCAGTGCTTGCCCAGCTTAGCTTGAGCACATTCTGACCTTCATAGCTTATAGTCTGTCGCCAACATATCCCTGCTCCTATTTCCCTCTGTGCGCTGCTGCTGTGTCAACTATAACTTATTTCAATTCACTTTTAATAGATATTTATGCTTTGTTTTCCATATGCTGGGTTCGACACTTTAATGATAACATTTCCGAGATCTCAATAAATTAGGTTTCCACGTTTGTTTTGCTGACAGTTAAAAATTGAGCTAATACTTCTTGAATCACATTCCCATGAGCACCGAATCTATCTGTCGATATCTTTGAAATCACTGCCATACAAGAAAAACATTAATCCCAACTTAGGTTAATAAAAAAATATCTTAATCTTTATCATGCATTTTTTGTTAGGGCGATTTAGTAGTACATTAGATAATAATATTAAAAAAAATAATCATTAAGAGGAAATTTCAATCTTCATAACTGTAAGTGTAAAGATTTTGAAATGCTGAAAAAGGCGTGGAAAAATTAAGATAAAACAATCGCTACGCTCGCCTACACACGGCTTGCTTCACTCGCAGTGAGGTGCTGCAACAGTCGAGAGTACTCGACTGCAGGCTACCCTGTGCATTGCAACTTAGAACGCCTAATACGAATTTAAACGCCAAAGGCCTAATGACCTTGTAGAAAGCTGCATTACATTTTCGACTAATTGTTCCTATGGCAGCTATATTATATAGTTGACCGATTTCAACCAAATTCGGTCAGAATGTAAAAGACAATAGAAAATTCACAACTTCTGAGTTCGGTTGAGATATCCCAAAAGCAGAAAAGTTGTTAATACTAATGGTTGGCTTTCAACCGATCGTTCGTCTGGCAGCTATTTGAAGGGGGCGTGGCAGACGGACAGTGTCAAATCGACTCGGCTGTCAATACTGCTTTCAATTTTTAAGATGGCCCTTGAAATTATTATTGGGGGGGATATGGCAAAATTAAAACAAACTAAGTAGACCCTAAGTACAGCACTAACAAAGAGCTTTGAGTGGCATACAAACAGACACTAACTGCTGAGTGAAAATTAAAGCTGGCATAAGACAGCTGCAAATCGAGTGAAAAGCGATTTTTAAGAAAATGCCTTCGACCTTCACTTAGAAAGAAAATCACATTGCAAGCAAATGTCCTTGTTGTTGTTTACAACAAATGGACGAAATGCATGGATCATTCCATGTATAAGCAGCGAAGTGAAATGAGGGGAAACAGGTGCTGACAAAGAAGCCAGCAATTTTGCCAAGTGCCACACGCACACACAAATACCTAAATATAATCGCAGCAATATCTATCTGCAGCTCCTACGGAAACGTTTGTTGTTCTTGTGCACTGCATAAGTCTATCAATAAATAATAGAATTGAGCTTCATTCAGTTTGCAACAGACATTGGCAAAGTGACGCAGCAAGACGCAAAGTTCCAGTGAAATCGGAGATAGCAATCCGGATGCTGATCCGTGTAACATACAATTCGGTTGAATCCAGCTGCTGCATTTCCGTTGCTTGCAACGCATTAAACATGCAAATGTGGCAGTAACAGGCAATTACCAAATAAAATCTACCACAGTGCAATGGAATCCGCTGAAAAGAAAACACCGTTAAGCCGAAACTGCAGTTGTTTCTTAAGCAAACAAAAGTTCAATGCAATTTGGTAATGTACTTGAAAAGCACTTGGCAATTATCGACTGATTGTAGTTGGTATTGTAAAAATTGAGAAACAACGAAGATTCTTACGCTAATCCTTAACGTTCGGCCGATCGCTCCTATGACAGATAATTAATATGCACTTAAAGGCGAAAAGTCTGGCGTGCAATATTTTTAAATAAAACCTTCTGCTTCGGGCAAACAGGAATCGATATGCCAAGTAAAGCGTTCATAGCTTTTTGTCTCTGATATCTTGTTGCTTATCAGGACGGACAGAATATAGACATGTATACCACGCTCACTTTTGCAAGATCAATGGCAATATTGATGTACAAATGTGTATGTGCAAACACGTGAAAGAGACAGTTGCATTGTAGCTTGACTTTTGTTTAAGAACGATTTTAATTTATTGAATAATTTTAGAGTCCATGTCCATGTTGGCTACGTCCCTTATGTCCTCGATGCTAATTACGCCCTTCTTTGCAAGGGTATGTCTGGCAAGGCGGTTCAGAGTTCGCCTTCTCTTTATCAGTTCCCTGAGCACCGCTGGAAGAGGCGCCGTCCTCCTTCCCAGCACAATCGGGGGAGCACTGACGTGGGGGCGTCTCTGTGACAGCACACGCCATGCTCGGATGGGGTCCAATATAGAACGGGTTGAAAGGTCTGTCATCATCCATCTTGCTAAGGACTGAGGACTGTAAGAGATGGAGCACAAACAAACAAATTTTACAAAATTTTGAATTTTTGACGAACCAAACCGAAATAATCTAAACACACAACTGAAGTTCTGAACTATGTGAATCGAAATCCAAAACAATGTTGCCAGCCGGGCAACTTAGTTCATTTCAAATCTGTTGTAAAAATTCAAATATGTACTTCAAAAACACCTAAAAGGATGTCTTGTTAACATTAAAAGCAATTAGATAACAAGGTATTCAGGAAACAGTTTTACGCAGTGGTGCGCCAAACAAATTAAGAAGATCTTTCTGTTTGTATGTGTATGTGAAAATACGTGATAGGGTATCTAAAGGCCGAGACGCTGGGGACTGTGCAGTCGCGAATTATAATTATAAAAGATATTTAGGGCTTCTCAAATATGTTAATAAGCTGTCAAATGGTTTAAGATCAATTGCAGGCTTCATATACGCGTATGTAAGTGAGTCCGGTTAATAACTGCTTTAAAACTAAACTTTAAGTAATGTACATATACAAATGTAAGCACACACTTTCACTAGCACACATACAACTGTACCGCTACTGGCTGTTAATTGTTAACTAATTAAACAAATAACAGAATATTAATTGTACCTAACAAACTCGCTTCTAATATTTTGTCTTGTTTTTGTCTCTCTCCCAATCTTTCTCTCTCACCGCGCAGATGTTGAGAATTTGAAATTGGAGTTCAGGTTGAAGTTAAGATTAAAGTTGAATCGACTACCGACTGACAGGCACACATCGCTTGAATCAATTAATTTACCATACTCGCAAACAAAGCAAAAGCAAACGCAAACGAACAATACTAACGCCTAATCTTAGCCTAGAGCCTAACCAGACCAGAGATCGTGCCAGAGCCAAGATGTAAAAGACAACAATGATCGAAGATCAGAAAGCACCTAATACTACTAACTTGAACAGACAAACGACCAGGTGAGCAGCAGGTGAGAAGCGACACCAGCACCAGCACCAGCACCAATTCCAAGTGAGTGCGAACCGACTCCGTAGACTGTGCAATGGCCGGGCCACAGGTGCAGCACACGCAGCGACCCAACAGCGCTTACTACACGGGACTCAATGGCAGCGGCGGCTCAAGTGGTGCAGCTGGAGGCGGAGGCGGTGGTGGTGTCGTCTCTGGAGGTGGCGGTGGAGGTGGTATGGCCAGCAGCGCCTCACACACGGGCCTGGGACTGCATGCCCTGCGCCAGGCGTCCAATGAGACGGAGCTGATCTATCGCGGCAGCCACAGCAACGGCACGGCAACGGTCAATGAACTGCACGGACACGGGGCAGGTCAAGGTCAAGGTCGCCACCAGATGTCGATGCCAGCGACGACGTCCAGCAATCGTGTCATTCAACAGCAGCCGGCGCACAGTTCGCGGGACAACGTTGTGAGCAGCATAGCGGGCACGGGCAGCTGCGCCACGGACACGCTCATTGGAACCATCGCCACCAGCGCTGGAGCCGGCGGGGGGAACAGCAGCAGTGCTCTGGCTGCGCTGAGCAGTAGTGGTGGGCTAAGGAAATCGAACACACAGCGGAGCATTGAGATCATTGTGGATGCATCGCAGTGCGGCAAGGACGTCGTGGAAGTGGACGATGTGGAACAGGGCGACGGCGGTGGCCAGGAATCGTCGTCATCGATCCGCAAATCATCACGGCATCGCCACCGACCACTGCATCGACGTCTCATCAGCTACCTGCGTAGTCTGTTCCAGGGTAGCGCCGCTCAGACGGGTAAGCAATGTTGCCGGTTGACGTATTCCCCCCTCAAGTATATACCACCCCCCATACACCTTCGATGTAAAAATCGTTTGACTACCAAGCGGATATCTCAATTTATCTCTTTCTTTCTCTTTGTTCGTTGTGTAGCTTTCGCTGCAATTGTTTTGGCGTGGGGCTGTTTCTCCAAGCGTAAGCGGTCTTCCCCACTCTCCTCTCCTCTCCTCTACTAACCGCAACGCTACGCCCACTGCTACGTTGATTTACTAACAATAATGTTACTAACGTAATGATTACGTTTCTGCTCATTTATATCTGCTTTGATTTCCGCTCTCATGATTTAAAATGATCTACACGATGAATCCGTATCCGTATGGGTTGATGGCTTCCATCGCAAACATTTAAAGGCAGGAGCAGAGATATGTTACATAGGCATGGACCCTTTGAGGCATTGTGCTCAGCGGACCTCTTCCCAAAGTCCATTGATCCGTGTCTCAAAATCGTATTTTTTGATATCCTGTGCCCATTATAAATCGGCACAGCTTTATGCCGCAATGTTTTAGACAAATGAGATGAGCAAAGCAAAAGTTTTATTGAAAAAGTTTGATGACTGACTTGTTGGCATTTCAATCAGATCGCCACCCGTAGGCGGAAAAGATCTGACAATTTTGACTTAATGTGCAAAGCAAAAATACTTTTTTATTTATATATTCATAAAAATTCTATTTGAATAACCGATCATTTTCTACAACTTAAAAGATTATTTCGAAAGGTGTCTACTTCTCATTAATATTGATGGTCCTGATACCCTGTAGCAGTGTTTAATAAAACATGGGATCTCGGCCCTTGCTCGCTTTGCTCGCAGTGCTACGGTGTCTCTAGCTCTTAAAGTCTCTAAAGTCTAGGTGTTCATACAGACGGACAGCAGGACAGACGGAAATGGCTATATCGACTCGGCTGTTGATGCTGATCAAAAATATATACACCCCAAGTCACGCCTCCTTCTGACTCTAACACACTTTTTTGTGACAAAGCAGTAGTCAATCAACCAATAATCATTTGATATCGTCCAAGTAGTAAATAAAAACTATTAAAAATGTTTGATAAAATCAGGAGAATACCCTGAGTCCAGGCACTTGGATAATCATTGTACTCACATACATACAAATAAATATTACTATTAAAAATATATGTACTTTGTTAAATTTTTTTTGACTTTGTGATACACCATTATTGTAAAGTTATCAATTTTATATTGGATTTCTCCTATGGCAGCAGCCTATACATGCTTATGCATACAATGCCAAACACATAAGTCTGATCGAGATACCTTAAAAGCAACAATTTTTTCTATTCAAAATGTTGATTTTGTATAGTTGTAATATAATAGGGGGCTCCGCCCCCAGCTCGCTTGGCTCCCAGAATTGAAAGCTGGCCTCTAGTTGTCCAGTTTATCAAGATTGTACTGAATAACACATTTATATTATATAATAACATTTTTTGTGAAAATACGAAAAAATTTAACTTCCGCTGTTAGAATTATTTTTTCTCTGCACTTGAGTTAGAAATAAAGTCAGATTTGGCGAGAAAAGCCAGATTTCATACTAAACATACCCATGACAGCTATATGATATAGTAATCCGATTTTTGCCAAATTTGGTCAGGGTGCAACAGGCAGTGAGCCATGTTGAGGTATATTAATAAACAAAAAAGTTTTCCATACTATGCATTTCCCTGAACTTTGACCCACTTACAGGTCGAATTTTGCAAAACGCCGTCTTATTGCACGATATTGTCTCAGCTATGTTGTTTAAAAATGTTAGCTTCCTAGGTTTAACCGTTTGGCCTACACGTTGCTATGTCGGTCATATATGCTTTGTCGGTCATACATATATGGTTCGTCATATGCTTTGAGTAACTAGTTATATTAGACAGTTGCTTGTGGCTTAAATATATATTTTTCGGGTGTATGTCATAACGCCCAGTGTCATAACGCCCGCGGGTGTTATGACACAGATTTTTGTATCATAAGGCCCGCGGGCACTTTCAAAAGTGGCATATTGCCCGCAGGGCGGTATCGCGCGATTTAAAAAAAAAAAATGTTTGCCTGCACCCTTACAAAGTAGATTTTGAGATTGAATAATAATGAATTCATACTGAAATGATACACTTTTAAATTATTTTTAAATATTTTTCTGCAATATGGGCAGTGCAATAGAGAATGTTTTGAACATTGTTCCAGATTTTTGTCAGATCAAATTTTAAAGTGGCTACAAGACAGAAGTACCACATCCCGCGGCTTAGAGAAATACAATAATGAACGGTACTTTTATAAACTAGCGGTACTTTTATTATCTTTTTGATTCTTGATGCACTTTACAAGCTCTAAGTAGTTGAAGGCGTTATGACACTTATAAAAAGTGTCTTAACGCCCGCGAGGCGGTATGACACAAAAAGATGTGTCATAGCACCCGCGGGCGTTATGACACTGGGCGTTAGGTCACGCACCCATATATTTTTCCATTTTTTTTTCCAACATAAACAATCGACCGTTTTGGCACAGAGCTGAATATTTTTCTTAGTTGAAATTCCTTATTTATAATTCTGACTTTTTTCTTCCTTAATTTGGATTTCTACAATTTTAATCTTGGTTATTTTTTCTAATTTTTTAAAATTTCTTAAAAATATTTCGGAATTTGTATGAGTTACCATTTTATAATACCATATATATTCAGGCCTGTTCCGGTTTTCACTTTTTACTTTTTAGCATTTAGTGATATGCATTTATTCGCTTTGAATTCAGACCAAGTGTTTGAAGATGATCGTTATTCGCTTAACGGACTTAAACTCATCAACTCAAAGTGATATTCATCCGCTGAATATAGCCGAAATGGTATTAGAGCAGGTTAAAGAAATTCAATTCCGACAAATCTTATCGAAAGTGATATTCGGAAAAGGCCTGATTATACGAGTATATGATATTATTTTATATTATATTATATACGATTTATTTTTAATAGCCCTCGCACACAAGACTTGGATTTCGTAACACACTTGCTTTGACTTTGACAATTTGCTTCCTGTCCCTTATTTTCTCTTCCTATGTCATGTTCTTCCTACGACTATACATACTATAGTATACATGTATTTTGCCGCTGGCTGCATTTAATTGTTTCATTCTCTCGGGGCCAGGTCAATCAAATTTCCGTCTCAGACTTTGTATCTGGTCCATTCATCCATTTTGTTGCTGTGCAGTCTTTTCTTTACTTTTCTGTCCATTTTGTCTGCCCATCTGCTTTTCTGCCCTTTCCGTTCTGCTGGTAGTTTGTCTTGACTTTTTGTTTACCCTCGTCTGGTTATTCTGTTCTTTACTGCATTTAATAATTTCTTCATTACGACCACATCCGCACTCACACCGAGACTCCCATTTCATCCCATCCCACACTCACACTCACACTTACAGCACCATAATTGAATTCTGCGTCTGCATTTTGTGGTCGCTTTAATTTGTACACTTGATGGCCAGTAACAGTAAAGGTCCTTCTGTTGTGGGCTTCGGTCCCTTCACTGGCCCAGGCTTTAATTATCATTTCATTATTCGGTGGTTGTTGCTGAATACTATACATTATTTTTAATGGCAACTGCCACATTTTAAGTGTTTGTGCAGCACACGATGAGCTCGAGGCTGCGCTTGCACTTGCCTGTGATTTCACCTTGTCGAGTGCAGCAGCAGCAACACCTGCATCTGGCACCTTTGAGATCTTAGCTGTAGAGCTGTAGAGAGATCTGTAGTCTGTGCAAGTACACGTAGTCGGACTATCTTGACAGTCGCTTCAGTTGCCTCAGTCGCAGTCGCTTTCTTGGCGCACTTTCACTGCCTTTCTCGGCATTCAGTTGAAAGCGCAAAGTTGTCATGACACTTTGTCCTTTGTCTGTCATGTTTGTTTTTCCATTTCTCTTAATTTATGCGTCTTATTTTTCCTTCACTTACGTATGTACAACTATTTAAGTGTCAGGGCTGCCACACTTTAATTTATTTAAGCGCATTTGGCGCGGCTTGCAAATGAGTTAAGTGCATTTCGTTTTTCATAGAATATTTTCACTTCTCCATTCATCATTCCAGTGGGTATTATAATGCGTTCTCTAATTTGTAGCGAACTGACGGAGGCGGGACGACCAGCTGAGTCTTCCTGAAACTAGGTGCTAATCCGTCCCTTTGTTGAAGGCAGTATCTATAACTACATATATCTATATCACTCTCACATTATTGCTCATTAAGATATTTCACCCATTCTAACAATCTATACATGGTGTACTTATTTAACATCCTGAACAAATTTGGTTAAAATTTGACTCTTTTATCTGTCAGTCATTTTGAAGTTAAATGCAAATCTGTGTTAGGGTACCAAATCTTCGGTGTACAGGAGACAACCTACATATATTTCTTGTGTTCACGTAATATTTTTGATGTTTGTGTATGAAAAAGTTTTTGCATTCAGTTTTGGTGTCGCCCCAGCTATGCTGGGTATGTTTATCTGAGTAAGTGCAGCAGCTGAAACAACTGCAGATTTTTGTGACCATCACTCACCCTCTCACTCCTTCTCTTCGCGCAATGGCTAAAATTAGTTGGTAATTGTCTGGTCAACTGAAGAGGCACTGGTAGTCCACATCCGGCAACGGAGACCGCCACAAAATGTGCAATAAAACCCAGCATCGGGCAACAAGAAAAATAACAAGAAAAACAGCGGCAGTACCCGAAAAAAAAACAAAACATTGTTTCATTATGGCAAGTAGCAAACGGCAACATTGTGACGACAATATGAAACGCGCCACAAACTTTGTCCTCAGCTTTCGTTTAACCATGCTCCACATACGAGCACGCCGGGCTATGAAATATAGACGCCCGTAAATTACGCGAATTTCAACGAGATAAGTGTAGCCATTGTCTTAGTGCCTGGCGGTTTCACTTCTCATTGCCCGCGAGCCTGGAAAAACACACTAACAAATTGTGTGGGGCGCACATTTGTTGCAGTTGCAACTGCTTGTTTCATTATAAAATCTATTATTGTTAAATACCATTCCGAACATTGTTGCAGTTGCGTCTATTTCATTCGCAATTTAGTGCTCGTCCCAAGAGATTTACTATACATATAAGGTACATGTACATTTTTTAAGCTTTATGGTTTATTTACAATGAAACTAATGCCCTCTGAGCTACTTACTTACTTATTTCCACATCTATCAGCTTCTAACTTAAAATAGCTGAGGCATTTCTTGAGAAAACAACATAATTATGTCAGCTGTCTTTGGTATACTCAATACTTAGTACTCTGCACAACTGACAGTGCTGATTTTAACCCACTAACTATTTACTAACATTGGCTTACAGGTTATTTCGTTCAGAGGTTCCGCTGAACTTCAAAAATCTAAACTAACTTCTTAACAAAATGCACTTCTTTTAAGTAGTTGCTTTATATTATTTGTAATTTCATGTTGCAGCTTCTATAATTATGGAAACATCAACAGCTTATTTTATTTTAAACTTTGTAGCTATTGTAGCTCTGTATAATATCATAGCTGTTAAGAAGCCACTCATAAGCATACGATGTCAGCTATTATATATTCAAAATATATATATATCTTGTCCAATTTCGTTTCGAAATGACTATGTTTGCAGATATTTGTTAATTTAATATTTTTGGCTCTGATGGAATGCAATATTTTGGGTGTCAATCGAGTATTGAGGTCCAATGTATTCGCGAAAGTCATCTATTAAGTGTGGCGGTGACAGGGTCATGGGATTGGCCCCATGTCAACTTCAGGGAACACTACGTCATTTTTGGAGCCGATAACTTTGGATAAGCTTTAATTTTTTGCTCGATAAGACCTCTTTCTTTCTCATTTTAATTTGTTACACTGAAAATACCACTGAAACTAGAGGATTCAGAATCTTGTACCTTAACCCTTTTTATGTAAATGTTTTTTGAGATATCTCAACGAATCTGACAGAATATGCATCTCCTTAGCATCCTGATCATACTTTGTATAAAACGATCGACTATATCATATAGCTCACAAAGGAACGATTGGTCGAAAGTTAAGATTTGGTATGAAAACGGGTTTCTATTTCTGAAAGATATCTGAACCAAACTCACAGATTGGAAATTTTATACTCAAAAAGTATTTAAATTTGAAGTTACGCACGTTTAAACCGTGTATTTCAGATAAATCATATGCGGGCATAAATAATAAAGAAACTAATAATGTCACTCTCCCTTTTTCTAGCCCCACTACCTATTGATATTTTAGGTCCAATGTCAAAACTTAACCAAAGCAAATCTTGTTAGATCCAGAGTGCAAAGTTCGCATAGCGGAGCGTGCTTCGCTTTGCACTTATCGATACTTGAAACTAAACGAAAGTAAATATTGTTGCAGTTGCAGTTGCAGTGGAAAAATGGCAGGCACACCTAATAAGAAAAAAACGCCCACAGTGACCGCACCTCCTCCATCCATACGCACACACACACACACACACACAGATACTGATGCTTATCAGGTTGGCAGCAGTAGCATGCAAAAATATTTGCACTTAGCTGACGGAGGTTTCTGTTGCCGCAATGCTGCATCGGTGCTGCAGCGGAAACGGAAACATGACACCTGCGCGAGCAGACACAGCGGTGTGCCACCAAACAAATAGACAGACAAACAGACAGACAGACAGACAAACAAACTGAGTCGAGATAAACAGGAACTTATTATGCGAACTCATGCAAGGCTGCAAGTTGCAAGTGATGCAGGTGGTGCAGCTGAAACCGTACTCCACTTAGTGTGTATAAGCATGCTCCTCTCTGTGTATAGGTGTGTGTGTGTGTGCATGTGCGTGTGTGTGCATGTGTGTGTGTGTGTGCTTTATCTGAAATTACAATGACAACAGAGAGAGAATCGGGCTCAACCTCCACTCACGCCTTATTTATTGTTATTGTTGCCAATTGCCAGCGACGACGCCTCTGACCACCAGCCACGCCCCAGCGCATAAACCGATCGCCTCCTCCTCACCGCATTAAACGCAAATGAGTGGCATGTTTGCATTGGAATTGCGATTCAAATTGTTCACACCTTGACCTCAGCGAAAATGTGAAAACACTAAAACTTTTGCCTTTTTTCGGTTGCTGCTGCCAATTTGGGGACCTTCTTAACCCATTTCTAAAGCCCCAAAACAATCCGATATGTATTTGCAAATAATTCAAACATTTTTCGGAACACTGAATGTCTGCATATATTTGTTTACCAACTGATGATATTAAAAAGCGCATAACATAAAAGTGTCGCATGGGAATGCCACAAATCTGAATGGAAGCTAGGCCAAATTATAGTCAAACAAACAGCACATGAATATATATTCGAATTAAAGCGTCAACAATAAAGCGTCAACAAAATTTGCGCAATGTCACATGACATTTGGTAACTGACATCTGGCATCTGGCAACTGTCAACTCACACTGGCGAGCTGGATAACAAATGCACAGTCATAAAACTAAGCTTCAGAATGCGCTCGAATGCAACAGAATTTGCACAAGAATAAAATGAGGACCATGCAAAAAAAAAAACGAAACGAAACGAAACGAACAACGAACAAACAAGACTAAGAAAATGTACGTAGAAGTGGAATTTCAAATGAAATGGCAGTTTTCAAGTTCTGCCAGATCCAGATGGACAGCTGCATTCAAATCACCTAAAAAACCAATGAGAATACATAAGTATAGCACGACTTCAGACAGCAAGGCTTTCCTATTGAGGAGTTCATGTCACACATCTACAGTATAAGATCAGCTTTCCTCAACTTTGTTATCACTGTAGAAGGCAGTCCCCGCTAGTGACGAAAACATCACGAAGGGTGCGAAAGGCGAATAGCAATATATACAGAAAGAATGGAAAATTTGCTTTGACTGTCCGATCAGGTCGAGTTATATGTATGTATACCAATCAAAAGATGTGGTTTTACCTATTTATCTATTCAAAAAAAAATAAATTACTTCATTTTTGAATTTAAGAATATGGTATTACAGTCGAACTTCCCTAACTCGAATCACTATTATCCAAAGAAAAGGTTCGAGTCATGGAGATTGAGTTCTTTTTCCCAAGTATATTAATCTTACTATCACTCCTTCAGTTCGAGTTAGAGAGAAATACGCGTTATGGAAGTTTAACTGTATTAGTTTTTAATATAAAATCAAAATGATGAAAATATATTTAAGTCTAACACTATAACTATATTGGATCAAAAAATGCCTAAAACGCTTTTTCTTAAAATAAAGTTTAAAGAAATTTAAAAATCTTAGAAGAATTATTTTTTTAAATTTATATTTTCAATTAAAGAAACCGCTTCGAAATCGGAGAGCGTGCCATATTTACGAAGGGTTAACAGATGAGGGTTTTTAAATGGGAGGGGGAAATTTCAATGATTGCAGCGAATGAGGCCGTTTGAGTCCAATGTGAAAAATAGAAAGAGATAGTTTGGCTTTCTACACAGCGCAAACATTTTGTTGTGTCGTACCTGTGGTTTATATATTAATCGGGCTCGAATGACCAAATTTGATCGTGTCCTCAAGAGTGTCAAATATGCAACGTTGTGTGTAAACGACCCTTGCATATGTCAATGCTTGGCTTGTCGTTCCACAGGCTCTCCGTTGTAATGAAACACACTTGTTTAAATTAAAATATAAACTTTATTTTTAGCGTGGATGCGCTCAGTCACACAGCTTGTTCAATTCTTATTTCATCATCTTTTCCTCGCGGTCAGACTCAAAAGTGTACGGTACATTTCGGTGCTGCCAACTTAATCAGAACTTAAAAATACCAAATTATTTATGTATTCAAAGCTGCCAACTTGGCTTACAATTTGTATCGATATTTATCGAGATAACTTAAAATTAAATAATAAACAAAAGTTCAATATATTCGCAACATTCTCCTCCCAAAGTATTGTGGTTATACTTAACAATACTTTTTTTTACATTACATTTCATTCTTAGGGAGTACATCTAATTTAATTAACTTAATGACTGGTCTTTTATAAATTCCATTTTTTGTTTTAACATCTACTATTCTTACTCGACCGTCTCGTGATGGATATGTTTTTATTACTTTGCCCATTGGCCAAGTATTTCTTGGTAAATTCAAATCAGTTATAATAACAATATCGCCTTCAACAATTTTTATTGTATCTTTTGTCCACTTTCGACTGCACAACAAAAACTGACGGTATTCTTTTTTCCACTTTTGCCAAAACAAATCTGCTATCTTCTGAGATGCCTTCCACATGTTTAGCAATTTTAAATCAATATCAGTGGCGTCTGAGTAAAATGAGTCTCTATAGTTAGGTCCTATCAAAATGCTATTGGGAGTCAATGGTTCTACTTCAGCTAAATCAGAGGGTACATATAAAAGTGGTCTACTATTAATCATAAATTCTATTTCACAGAATATGGTTTTTAGTACATATTCTTTTGGATATCTTTCTGTTAACAGATACATCAAGTATTTTTTAACAGATTGAATCAGTCGCTCCCATGCTCCTCCCATGTGTGGGGATAAAGGCGGATTAAAAAACCATGTACATTTCTTAGTCGTCATGAATTGAATTATTTCGTCTTCCGGCCAACTTGCTATGATTTCTTTTATATTTTTACTAGCTTTCTTAAAATTAGTGCCATTGTCTGAATATAGCTCTGTTGGAAATCCTCGTCGACATCCAAACTGTCGAAAAACATTCATTAATGCGTTGCACGAAAGATCCTCAGCTATTTCAAGATGTACAGCACGAGTTGCCATACAAGTAAAAAGAACACCGTATCTTTTTACGTGACTGCGATTGACCAATATTTCTATTGGGCCAAAATAGTCGACTCCTGTTTTTAAAAATGGTCTTTCTGTTGGTTGGACACGACATGACGGTAATTGACCCATTAAAGGAACAAGTGGTTTTGCTCTCTTATTTTTGCAAAACTGGCACTCTCGGACTATTTTCTTAACTACATTTCGACATTTTATTATCCAATACTTTTGTCGTAAATTGGCTATAACAGTTTCTATTCCAATATGACAATTCTTCACATGATAATAAGAAACTAACAGCTCTGTAATTGGATGTCCTTTGCTCAAAATGATTGGATTCTTTGAATCAAAATCAAAATTTGTTTCCTCAACATGGTTCAATCGTCCTCGTAGTCTCAACAATCCGTCATCTGTCATAATAATTGGAAGTGACTTTAAAGTGCTTGAATTATCGATGGCTTTTGACTTAATAAAACAGTCAATTTCATTTTGGTAAGAATCTAGCTGTACCTTTTTGTATATCAAGTGTTCTGCTTTGTTTATGTCTTTGGCTGTCAATTCATGTTGGGATTGTATGTCCTGTGTCTTCATAAGTTTATCAATGTATTTTAACACCCAGGCTGTGGTGCGTACAAATCGCATCCAATTCGAAAATCTTGACACATCTGGTATTACAATCAAATTTTCTATTTCTGTCACTATGTTTACGTACTCCTGTTCTATTCCCGTATTGTCCGTCTGATAATCATCATTTAACTTTCCCTTAGGCCATCCCGAAGTTGACTCGTACAAAAACGATGGGCCTTTTAGCCAAATGTCATTGGTGGAAAGATCAAATTTTAATATTTTTGTTGCCTGGTCAGCTGGATTTAATTTAGTAGGAACATATTTCCAATCGGACACATTTGTTAATTGTTGGATTTCACCCAGTCTCTGTGCTACAAACATTTTGAAACGCTTGCTGCTGGATTTAAGCCAATGTAAGATTATTTTAGAATCAGTCCACATAAATGTTTTGTTTATCTTGACATTTAAGATTTCTTTGACGGCTTTGCTTAATCTGGCTCCTAGCAACGCTCCCTGTAGCTCTAATCTGGGAATCGACATTGGCTTTAATGGAGCTACTTTTGATTTTGCCATTATCAGTGAACATTCAACACTATACGAGTCGCTGAATCGCAAGTAAGCACAAGCAGCATACGCACTTTTCGATGCGTCGCAGAATATATGCAATTGAATGTCACATTTATCTATTAGAAGAGTCGTCATTTGTCTTGGCACTTTGAATTCATTTATTTTTGTAATATTATTACACAAACTTTTCCAAATTGCATAGTTTTCGTCAATGATTAAGTCGTCCCAGCCTATTCCGCTGTCCCAAATTGCTTGTAATAGGATTTTGTTTGCGATTAACAAATTTGATAGGAATCCTAATGGGTCAAAGATTGACATTGTTATTCTAAGAACTTCACGCTTAGTTGGTCGTTTCGTTAAATTCAAAATATCAAAATGTACTTTCTTGAATTTCAAATTGTATCCAAAGATATCTTGATTGAAATCCCACATCATACCTAGGATGCATTCTTCCGTTATATTTTTTATTTGTTTAATGTCTGTCTGTGTATTTTCCAAATCAAGTTGTGTCAAAACGTCTTTTGAATTTGATACCCAGTTACACATATGGAACCCAGCTTGTTCATGTACATATTTCACCTGATTGATCAAATTCACTGCACTAGTTACGTCTTCCGCTCCTCCCAAGTAGTCATCCGTAATGATGTATGATAATATATTCCAGGCTTTTGAAATTGTCTTTGAAATCAAGTGCATTGCGATTTCTTGTCTGCTGAGCAATGCTTGGACTGCACTTGGCACCAAAAAATAACACTTGGATTTCATAAATGTCTGGCTTAGATTTTCGATTCGTTCCTCGCCAGAGGATTCTTTGTGCGTGTCGGTCTTCGTCGCGTATTTGTATTTGGAGGAACATCTCTCTTATGTCACCAACAAACGCTATCTTGTGTTCTCGAAAATTCATTAACACGGACACCAGTTGATTATATAAATCTGGTCCTGTTAAAAGGAAATCATTTAAGCAAAATCCATGAGATTTTGACGCGGCATCAAATACTATTCTGAGCTTATCCGGTTTGTTGCTATTAACTACACCAAAGTGTGGAAGATAATAGGTCAAAGGGGTTTCTATCACTGCCTGATTTGTGTCTAGCTTTTTTATATATCCCTTAGATATATAAGAATCTATCATGTCTTGGTATTTTTGTCCATATTTGGGATCTTTGTCAATTTTTCGTTCTAAATGTATCAATCTATTATAGGCATTATTATAACTTTCAGGTAGTTTTACGTTTTTATTTTTCCAAAAAAGTCCACACTCAAATTTTCTTCCTTTTCTTTTTAAAGTTTCATCTATTATTTCCATACATCTTTTATCGTCAAGTGAAATCGGATTGTCATTAGCAGTTGTCAGTTCATTTTCTAAATTCCAATACGATTTGACTAAATCTTGCAATGAATCTAAGTCGTCTTTGTCATTTTGTTCATCGCTACAATTTTGTATATGAAATGAATAATCTGATTTCGAGTTTGTATTAGAATCCATTATTCCATGAATCACCCAACCCAACGATGTCTTACTTGCAACTGGACCTTTATATGATTCATACTTAAGTTTTCGTGTTATAATTACTGACCAATTATCCTGTCCAATTAACAATTTAGGTTGTGCTTTATAGTAAGACTGATTAACAAATGGTTTTAAAAATGTCCACTTGTCAGTCAAACTATCAACGTCTAAAGACTGCATTGGTAAATTAAGACCAGAAATCGTTTTTACTTTTCTCAATGTGAGCGATTTTGACGATTGACTTTTTCCTTAACAGAAACACTAACTACTTTGGACTCACTCTGCTCATATACCTCGTCATTAGTCCACTGCATTTTCAATGGTTTTACAGGACCGTCTAGACCCAATTCGTCTGCTAGATCTTGATCCAATAAGGACACTGTGGAAGCCTCATCTAAAAGAGCATATGTTTCAATTGTCTTGTTTGGACCAGTAATCGAAATAGGAACTACTTTTAGCATGACTTTGTTATTATAATTTATGTTGCAATTTACTTCAGTTTCTGTGCTTGTTGTCTCTTGACTTTGAGAATTGTTATCAATTGGATTTGGCGGTCTGTTCTTATGCAACAAAGCGTTGTGTGTTTGGGTACAATTATCAATTTTGCATGGCTTCTTACGCTTGCATGTTTTCATTATATGGTTTTTACCGAGACACGAAATACATAAATGATTATTACTAACATGTTGCCAGCGTTGGTCAATATCTAATGATTTAAATTTAACACATGTTGTTACGTAATGGTTTGTCTGCTTACAATAGTTACAATATTGAGGTTTATCTTGTTTGTCATTATTTGGATGATTTGAAACAGTCAAAGTCAAAGTTGTTTCTTTTGATTTACCTTGCCCATAACCTAGCATCTGTGCTGCTTTTGTTTTCTTACCAAGCCATTTATGTAAAATTATTAATTTCGGCTCATTGTCTTTTGAATCTTGGTAAAATTGCATAAAGGCAAGACGCTGATTAAGTGGCAACTTTTCTAAAATGTCGTCAAACAAAAGTGGATTACGAATATGATCAAGCTCTTCAAATGTCAATAACGTGTGTACAAGATTAGTAAGCATATCATAAAAACTTATAAGCTTTTCAGTTTTATCTTCTTTGACGGGAGAGAAATTTTTAATTTGGTCAATTAAATGTTTTATAATATGAGTCGGATCTCCAAATCTTTCTTTTAATAAGTCAATGATCATTACAACGCTATTTGGCATTAACAAGAGTGATTGAACAGATTCTTTTGCACGACCAGTTAGTGCTTTTCGCAATCGGCTTATATTTTCATAATTAGTAAATTTACAAATTTCATTACTATTTTGATATTCAGCATAGAATATCGGCCATTCAAGTGGATTTCCAGAGAATGTCGGTAAATCTTGTGATATTGTCTGTCTAGCCATGAATGTTTGCATTGAGTTTGCGTTTACAATGTTTTCGTTGTTAACTCTTATATCATTACTGTTAATCACATAATCTTGCGGTTGTCTACTAACCCACTCACGTGTTCTGTTTTCGGCTTCAATGTCGTTGTTTTCCATGTCAGGATCTTGGTTGGCATCTTGGTCGTCGATGTCATCCTCTAGTTGTGCCATTTCTAGCTGTCGCTGCATTTCATTTTGCTTCTGTTTGTAGTCCAGTAAAGCACGTTGTTGTGAAATCTCTTGTTGCGCTTTAAAATGTTCCATTTCAATTTGTAGTTTCCGAACCTTCGTTGACTTCTGTGAGGTCTGTGTTCGTGCCGTCAATGCTTTCTTTATGGCTGCTGCATTTGATGTCGATGCTTGCATCATAGTTTTGTCGAGGTGTGAATCGCTTTCACGGTCACTGTTGCCATCAGATGTTTCTTCTTTTGAAGCTGTCTTTCCACTGCGTGTATTAACCATGATTTTAGTTCGCAAGTTTTAACTTTGCAGATGAAATCACCAAAACGATCTGTGTGTGTGTGTATGCCCAAGTTTATGTACTCAGCAATGCATACATACACCAATACGTGTACTGCAGAAAGTTTGTCTATGTGTATGTAACCGCGTCAGGGTACATACACTTCTGATGAAATTCTTCTCAAAGTTTGTCTGTGTGTGTGTATCCGTGTCAGGGTACATACACTTCTGATGAAATTCGAATTTCCAAGAATTGTCAAAAAGCTGCTGTTTTTCCAATGTGCCGTTCCGTAGGCTTCGAAGGACCATTAATGTTGTGTCGTACCTGTGGTTTATATATTAATCGGGCTCGAATGACCATTAATGTTGTGTCGTACCTGTGGTTTATATATTAATCGGGCTCGAATGACCAAATTTGATCGTGTCCTCAAGAATGTCAAATATGCAACGTTGTGTGTAAACGACCCTTGCATATGTCAATGCTTGGCTTGTCGTTCCACAGGCTCTCCGTTGTAATGAAACACACTTGTTTAAATTAAAATATAAACTTTATTTTTAGCGTGGATGCGCTCAGTCACACAGCTTGTTCAATTCTTATTTCATCATCTTTTTCTCGCGGTCAGACTCAAAGTGTACGGTACATTTCGGTGCTGCCAACTTAATCAGAACTTAAAAATACCAAATTATTTATGTATTCAAAGCTGCCAACTTGGCTTACAATTTGTATCGATATTTATCGAGATAACTTAAAATTAAATAATAAACAAAAGTTCAATATATTCGCA